>JANIJG010006494.1:67690-84175 GCA_024611175.1 Megaceryle torquata | reverse complement strand
GGCTTTTTTTTTTTTTAAGGCAAAGAGAGTGTGTCTCAGCATTGGAGGGAGTAGCTGGGAGATGGAGCGTGACAGGTTTTCTACTTGACTTTCGCTGTAGGGACACCAGGGCTTGAGGAGGTTGCTCTGTTGCTCTCTGCCTCAGTTTCCCCCTCAGTACAACGGAGCCAACAGCAGTTGTTTGTCAGCAATGAGTGTTCATAGGTGGTGCTAAGGTTGTAGAAAAAGCATTAGGCATGTGTAATTAAGCTTTTCTCTAAGTTAAATAATACAGAGATGCCTTTGCCCTGTATTTAAAGGCAGACTTTCAAGTCAAATTCCCCTCCGCCTTTCTACTTGCTTCTGGCAAGCCCATGGCCTCCCCCATTGCTTGTCCCTGAAGGAGACCAAAAAACCAGGGTAGCTTTGCTCATTCGCATCCAAGGCTCTGCGACTGGCTGTATTTTCTCAATTAGTGAGTACGAGAACAATTCCAATTAAAAATAAAAAGCTGGAATAAAACATCATGAGAGGCCGTTCTTCCATTTATTTTTGCAATTATAGTTTTAATTATTTCTGACAATGCTTCTATGCTTTTTTTTTTTCCTGGTATAATAATCTACCGCAGTCTATTTCCCAGTGCTCGATGAGGCCTCAGTAAAATAAAACCAGCAGGAGCAGGTGGCAGGACCTCAGTGCCTGGGCATAGGTCTGAGAAGTCAGGAAAACAGATTCTTTTTTTTTTATTATTTTTTTTTTCCCCCTCTTTTGCAGTCAAACCACTGGCCCCCAGTTTAACCTACCTGTTAATGGGGGTTGTGACATTCACCTGCCGCTGTGCCACTGATGTACCTGGCAGAGAAAAGAAGCATTAATGCAGCCACGTCCCTACCGTTAAATCCTTGCTGAGAAGCGGGCAGAGAGTTGCCACTTTTTGTTTTTGTGTGTGTGTGCAGATGCTAAAAAGCGTGGGGATTAGAGAAGAGCAGATTAGTGAGGACTTGCTCCATCTCTGCCTCCTCCCTCCCTCTCCTCCCCCAAAAGTTTTCTGGAGCAGCTAAATATATACCTGCCGTTTCCAAGGTAGAGCTCGCTGGGTGGCGGAGCTGTAATTGGCGACTCAGTGAAATTACAGCCACAGATTCTGGCATTTGGATCCTCCTGGCTGGCATCATAATTTCTCCCTAGGTAGCTGGTATTTAACTTGTCTTATCTGCTCCTGATAGTTATAATTACAGTGCCCGCTAATTTCCCTGTAACACCGCAGCCGTCAGGAGGGCGGTTGGAGAAAGGTCAAGGGGTTGCAGGAAGGGTCCCTCCAGCCCGGCCCGTTGCACGAAGGCAAATGCTGCTGAGGTGCAGATGCTGAACCCAGGCAACTGGTGCCCAACCTCCCCAGCCACGTCCCCTTCCCACCTCCCAGGCTGGAGCAGCCTCGCACACACAACCCCCCCTTCTCATGTCTTTGCTGCCAGATGAGATGCCAGAAGAGAGTTTGAAGTGCTGATGGCCTTGCTATGGGTTGACTCTCAGTCTTGGGTCAGGGTAGGGCTTGCTGGTTTGTGTGGGGTGCCTGCTTGGCTTGCCCAGGGAGTGGGTGGTTGTCCATGCCCCGGCGCTGTACGAGGGGGAGATTCAAGGCTGGCTTTGGAGAGTTCACCTTCAGCCAGCAAGGTTCTCCTGATGCTGGCAAGGCAAGAGAGGCTTTGGTGTGGGTGTAGGACCAGCTTTGAGTGGGGCACGAAGCTAGAGTCCTGCTGACATGGAGATCATAACTAGAGCACTGGGGTTTTCTTCAAATACCCCTGTTTTTGGGAGCTGGTCCAGCTCTGCAGCAGGAGGAGGAGCCACTCACCCTCACCTCTCCAAGAGATGCCACCCTGGCAAGGTCCTCTCGCCTAACCCAAATCCAACCCTCACAATAAGTGTTTTGAGCTCTGCCAGGCAGAAATCGTTACAAGTGGTGCTGCTGGGCTCCAGGGGATGAGCGTAAAGTGCTCGTAATCCTTTGGCTATAGGGTACGTGTGATCCTTCGGCAAGGATAATAAACTCCCCGGGATTGCGAGCGGTAATAGCTGTCCTTCCCCCGGATCACGCGCGCTGCTCCAGCAGCTCGGCTCTTTTGTTTCTGGAAAAGGATTAGGTGTTAACGCTGCAAAACGAAACGGGGGCACGGTGGCTGTCGTTCCCATTCCCGGTTTCTGACGAGGTTCTCTGTTCCCGTGACTGCTCTCGCAGTTTGCCGCCTCCTCGCCTTTCTCAGCCCTAAACCCACGGATGCTTGGTACAACAGCTGGACATATTGTTTTAAGTGATAATCTTTAGATACTGCAGCTGAGCAGACAGTTCATAAGGAATATCTGATGCAGTGACTGTCACCCCTTGTGCTGTCCTTGCGAGCAGCCTGTGAGGGTTAGGATGTTCTGGTTTGTCTTTCCTTTTTTTTTTTTTAAATGAGAAAAATAATTCCCCCACAGCCCCTGCCAACAACTCTTAGCCTGTAATGTTTTGTTTACTGCAGGTTTGATTTGATGCGTAGGTCTCATCTTTCCTGACAGACAGAATCCTTCAAGGTTGGATCTTCAGTGCAAAATACTCACATGCTGTACTTCTGTTTTGCCATGAATGTTTCCTGAGAATTGCTTAAAATTAGTTGTTTCCATGACTATACTCACTCGATGGACTTGTTCCTCAGGATACAAATGGGTCTCCAAGTCTGCTTCTCTGTGGAGCGGGAGGATAATGAGCACAACTGTGGTGGCGTGGGATCAGATCAGGAAATTGTGCTGACGCCAATAAGGTGCTTTGTGCTGTCTCTGGTGCAGGTGAGGTTTAGAGCTGAGAAACCCAAGGAGCCATTGCACAGAGCCTCCTACTGTTTTTTCTCATGGTGTACCAAGACTTGTCACCTACTGGAGCTGGAGAGAAGAGGAATGGGAGGCTGGGAGGGGAAGAAGAGAGGAGAAATAATAAAGGCAAGCGCAAGAAGGGAATGAGTAAAAACAGAGCAGTGGAAAGGATGAACCAAAGAAGAAGCTGCAACTGGTAACTCCATTGTGTAAAGTTCAGCACTGTGGGATGAGTTCCTAAATCAGAGCACCCAGCTGGACCTCAGGGATGTGCTGGCTGCAGGGAGCGGAGATGCTGGGGGGCTTTGGCTTGAGGCAGCTGGTAGCCAAGTCCCCAAAGTGGTGACAGCAGGGCAGGGTATCTCCCCTGCCTCCTATTTGTTTGTATTTTCTGTGTGTATCTATCTATATATATATAAAAATCTAACAAATTTCTAACCCATATAAATCCAATTACCCATGTTTTGCCTGCAGGGAGCGAGGGAGATTAATGTTTGGTATTTTGGCAGCAATGTAAAAAGAAATAGGTGGTAATAACAATGAAGGCTCGTAAAAAGGAACCGATAGCCGTGTCTGCGCCTGGGAACCCGGCTGTAATTCTCGTGGGTGCTTGCTGGCAGGGTGACCCCTCCCATGGAGGGGCAGGGAAGAGCCAGGAGTTCTTCCTGGGCACCTGAGCGTTCATCCTGTGAGCGGAGGTGATGATAATGTGATTGTAAAGGAAGCTGATAAAAAAAAGAAATGGTTTATGGTCCCAGGGCACCTTCTCCTAACGTATCCTGCTCTGTGTCACGGCTTGGAAGAGCGATGGGAGCATGGTGCTGTTTTTCCCACCATGCAGAGAGGCAAGCAAGTCCCAGGGAAGGAGGATGAATATAGGGTGTCTGGAAGGAGAGATGGAAGATAAGCTCTTCACTTTCCCTGATGAATCTGTGGATGTGTTGGTCCTTGCAGATGTGGCTTGGAGTGACATTGAGAAGGATAATGAGGTGCTGGAGTGTGTCCAAAGAAGGGCAATGAAGATGGGAAAGGTTCTAGAGCACAAGTCTTGTGAGGAGCAGCTAAGGGACCTGGGCTTGTTCAGCCTGGAGAAAAGGATGCTCAGGGGAGACCTTCTGGCTCTCAACAGCTCCCTGACAGGAGGTTGGAGCCGGGGTGGTTTGGGCTCTGCTCCCAAGGAACAAGCGACAGGACAAAAGGAACAGGCCTCAGGTTGCACCAGAGGAGGTTTAGGTTGGAGCTGAGGAACAATATCTTCCCCTCCAAGGTTGTCCAGGGCTGTCCCAGGCTGCCCGCATCATTGGTGGAGTTTCAAAGCCATGGAGATGTGGTGCTGAGGGATGTGGTTTAGTGGTGCCCTGGCAGTGCTGGGTTAATGGTTGGACTGGATGATCTGAAAGGTCTCTTCCAACCAAAACAGTTCTATGATGCTATGACATGGCTTAGAGTTACCCAGCAGTGGGTAGGAGCTGGGAGTACCAGAGTTGTGCTTGGCCAGAGCACAACATCTCTCTGAAGTTTTTCCTTTACTCTGAGTCCCTTTCTGCAGTGTGAGTTTTCCTCAGCTCCAACTCTTTCCCTTCCCAAGCGTGAACCCGGGCACACAAGACACCTTTTCCCTGCAGCTCCTGCTCAGGGGACAGAGGTCTTGTCAGAGGACGAGCAGTCACTGCGAGGCTGTCCCCATCACATCATGTCAATGCTTGGCTTTGTCCCCTTCTGCTCCTTGATCGCAGTCCACTGTCTGTCGCCCCATCTGCAACCTGGATGAGGTCCCCTCTCGGGCCCATCTCCATGTCCCCTGCATCATGGGTCCAGCCTCTTGCGCTGTACCCTCCACCATCACCCAGGGCCAAGTATTAATCACAGCTCAGATATTGCATCCCTACAGTGGTTCCCGCTCTCTCTGCTGGCTTTGCAGCAGGCTCCTTGCTCTCCCGTTTATTACCACCACCGGTTTTATAACCCACTTTATCAGATGACTTCTTTTTTTTTTTCTTCTTTCCTTTTTTAAAGAGCATAACCCGTGAGCAACTCATCATTTCAGAAGGAGGGAGAAGCGCCGTTAGCAGAGGAGAAAGCCTCCATGCTTACACCTTAAATGAAGAGGCTGCTTTACTGTGTTGTTGCATTTAATTCAATCAAGGCAGTTAAAGCCAAGATTTAAAGTCCTTTGTGCGCTCGCAGGAGTTGCTCTGATGCAGCAGCAGGTAGAAGGGAAGATTGAGCCCATTTCCAAGGAGACTCAAAGTAACTGTTGGAAGCAGCCAGGCCTGGGGCTTACTGCGGCAGCGGCTACGATGGGGAGCTGTTAACATTCACGTCGCATCCCATCTCTCTCTCCGTCACCCTCCCTGCTCTTGCTTCTTATCCCCATATATTCCTTTAAGTGGAATTGATTAGTTTGGCTTTTTTTTTTTTTTTTTTTAAATCTGGGGGAAGGGCTGATTTTAATTAATATTCTTAACTGTATGATAATTGCGCCGGCTGGTCCCATCGCTGTCTGAGTCACCCTCTCCTCCCTTGTTCTTGCGAGAAGGCTGTTTGGACTTAATTAAAGTTAGGGATCCAGGGCTAGCGGGAACAGCGGGAGTCTTGCAGGGCTCTTGATGAAATGATTGCTGTGGGGGAAGCGCCTGGTTCCTTCCCGGAGCCGTAGATTGCGATGCCGAGATGCTGTTCCCACCGCCTGCGTTGCACGGGCCACTGCACCTCATTGCCCATCCCACGCCTGCAAACTCCCCCTGGATGCCACAGCCCCTGTTTTGGGCCGGAAGGAGCCCAGTTTTGGTGTGTTGCCCCCTGCTTAGAGGTATCCCCTCCTTTAGGGACCGTGTCCCAGGGCAGCATGAGCTGAGCTCACCGGGCCTATCACCGCTGGGCTGTGGCAGGTTGGCAGGGGGAATGTTGGAGGGATAAAGGGGAAGCTGCGTGGCCTCGGCAGGTCGTTTTCATCTCTGGTGTCAGCGCTTGTGCTGGCAGACAGCACTGCTACCAGAGCTCAAATGCAGCCCAAGCGAGAGCTTAACAAGCTCCAAGAGCTGTCCAGAAACTTATCCTGACACCAAGTGACAGACTTGCAATTGATATCCTCCAGAGACTTTAAACTCACTTCTGTGAGGTTTCCAAAGCTGGTTTTGTCTCATACCTGAAAAATCCTTTATCCACTGCGACGCCTCCCTTGCCTTGTCTCATTGCTCTTGACGTTTCTCTTTGTTGCCTGCTGCAGCACAAGTAAACTCTGCTGCAAAACTATTTAAGAGGGGTTTTTCTCACTCTCTGCTCCTCTTCTGGTCTACTCTACTGGAGTTCCCGTATAACTCGCCTGGGCTGATGCTGTTCCTGCAGGGAACTGTCTGGAGTGGTGTCAGGCTTGCTGCTGCTTATCTGAGAAGGGGGGGGATGCTCCAGACCCCTGGGGAAGGGCAAATAGAGGATCTGGTGTGGGAAAAGGGGGAGCAACTATTCTAGGAGGTCGCTCGCCTTCCATCCTGAGAATACTCTGGAGCAAACAATCAGGGAACGTTTTTGTGATCACCTAGGAAAGGAGAAGCTGTGCCACAGCCAGTGGAATTGGTCAAGGAGAAATGGTGTCAGACTAATCAGATATCCCCTGTGTGACAGCATCGCAAGCCTTGTGGGTGGGGGGGAAAGCAGGAGGTGTCTCAGAGGGTGACCCAGGCAAGGCTGTAGCTGCTGCCCTGCGAGCTGATGGGAAACCCAAGGTGGGAACCACTGTCTGGTGCAGGCTGTGTAGAAATGGGCTGGCTGCTCTAAGGTGCTGACCTGCTTTTGAGTCCCAGCCCGATAGGAATTCTTCACCTATCTGCTAGAAAAAGCTTCCTTTGCAGTATTTTTCAGGCTGATAATGTCCTGCTGGATTGCACAGAGGACTTGTGGGAACAACTTTACCTCCTAAATCGACTTGCACAGGATTCCTGGTGTGCGAGCGTGTCTCTTCACAGCATCATTGTGCAGCAGCACTGGCATTTTGGGATGCCATCGAGGACGTTAAAGGTTTCTGAAGTTGCAATGTGCAGTCGCTGATGTCTCATTGTGTACTCTGTCCAACGGTTGCCTCGTGTGAGAAGGTCCAGGGTGGAGCATATTGGCTGGGCTGTAAGGCTGGGCTGTTTTTCCTTACAGACAGTGGGGATTACCAGCCTGCTGCAGGGTGGCTGCTGGCCTCACCCTGCTGCTTTCTGCCACCTTTCTGCAGAGTGGTCCCGAGCAGAGGTGCTCCTCCTCCCCTTCTCACAGAGGATGCCGTGCTCCAGCCCCACTGCAGAGCACAGCGACCCCTTCCTCACCCACCGTGTAGACCCGTTATGCACAAGAGAAGGCTTTAAGAGGCATCTGGGACCTGCCCAGACACTATAACTGAGGCTGCAGACTCTCAGAGGTGCACTTTGAGGATTTTCCTTGATTTTTGCTTTTATTGCCCAGTAAATCAGTGATGGAGCCAGCCCGTCTGTTAGCAGCTTTACTAAAAGGTTCCGTCTCTCCCGGTTGGCCTCATCCTGCACCGTGTGTGAGCTGTGAGGACGTGCAGTCCAGCTTTCCAGCTGGCCACTCGTGTTTGGACTGGGAGCAGGGATTATGTTGTGGCCACATCCCTCTTGGTGACGCCTCGAGGCCAGGTCCATGGTGCTGGTTCCCAGCCAAATCCCTTCGCCATCCCTCTGCTAGCCCACCACCCCAAGTCAGGAGCCATCGAGGGTGGCTGTGCTCTCATGGTCCTGCCCATGGACTCCCTTTGGGTAGAAGCTCTGCTACCTGCTTGGCCTCGCTATCCAGACCCGTGCTTTGTCCTGCAACTGCTGAGTTTGCAGCTGGTTTTCAAGACTGATGCTGCACTTAGCAGGGTACTGCCAAACCCACTGAGTCCAGCAGGTTATTTCCCTTCAGAAGCCATTTATCTTTTCCCTTTCAGATGCTGGGCTTCTGTCTCTCCTCTTTCTTTTCCTCTCATGTGGGAAGGAGCCCAGTCTTCCCAACCCTCCCAAATCACTGGCGCTGGGCATGTGGTCAGACCCCATCTGAGGAGCATGGGGACATCCTGGGGAGGAGAGGGGATGCAGAGAGTGGGCACTGGGGGTGAGGGGGTGACAGGGCTTGGTGGGCTTCTGCAGTGCCCCTTGACATCTATCAGTTCCTTTCTGTTTATTATTTAGAGGGAGATCGCTCCGGACTTTAGCTTCTTGTACGTGTCTCTTCCGATCAGGTTTTCAGCTGAGGCTGGTGGGATGCCAGCAGGTGCCGGGCTTGGGCTTGAAAGCTTTTTTCTGGTAGGGAATTGGCAATTTATCTGTTTCTTGGGGGGTTAAGTGGAGAGAGAGAGAAGCCGAGATGCAAAATATTGGTTTAGAAGTAACTTGGGCTCTACTGCTGCCTCTCGCCATGACCTTGGGCACCTCACTTACCTTGGGGCTTTGATTGTCTTAATTAAAAAGGAAGAGCTCCCGTTTTCCTGACTTTTGTCCCTGTTCCCTGCCGTTGGAGGACTCTGATCCTTGGGCTAAGGCTCACACGTTGCCGAGCTCTTTGGAAAATCCCAACCAAAATTGACCTACAGGAGCATCACTTTGTTTTTTATTAAGCACTATGTTAATAGCACAGGAGAAAGCTGTGTGATGTTTATTAAAGTTTAACAACTGTGTATATCTATTACCTAGCTGCTAAATCTTTATATGCCTTAAATAATCAATTGATATTTAATTAGCATACAGTACTATTCCTGCCTTCCTAAATCTATAATGATAAACCAAGCTACAAGTTATTGGACGGTAATTACTATCTGGTGATTAGAAACAGCAAGACATTTACCCGCCTCATCCCAGCTATAATGCGGCGTGTCCGCGCGCGCTGCAGAGCTAAACCGCGCTCCCTGTCTCTTAATAATCAATGGGTGTTTAACATGCAATATTTGTCTAATTAGCACTAAATTAAATCCTCATTGACAACACTTCAGGGGAAGAGATCTGCATCGAATATGATGGATTAGACACGGAAGGGCTGTTATTGTAAGCGGGAGATGTGCGTGTCATCTGCTTTGCTTGTCATGGCTGGCACATGCCTCCCTGGGACTGTCAGCCCGGTCCTGGGGGGACTGGTGATGGATTGATGCCTTGATGGTGGATTGACGGGCCCAGAGACCCTGGGTCTCTCTTCACTCAAGCTGTAGGCACAAGCAGCAGTTCTCAGCACCCTCCCCTCTCACCCACGGATATACTTGTGCCTCCACCTAGGAGGATGGGTTTTGGGGGGAGCAAGCAGAGCTCTGCCCAGCCGTCATGGACAAGCGTTTCTTCTGCATTTTGTGCTACCAGCCAGCTTCTTAGGGAGCACCTGTAGTCTCTGCTTGGGAAATGAGGATGGGGGAGATGTTTGCCACCATCAGCCTGACCTGGCACCAGGGATGCCGGGTGAAGATCGGAGGGATGCTGGGGCGAGAGCCACCCCAAAGCCCGTCGGGGCTTGGAGGAGCTGTGTTGGGGCAGTGCCTTGCTGCAGTTTGTCAGCCAGCGTGGAAGCTGTTTTGCGAGAGCAGCGGGATGGATTGCACGGCCTCCGGCTCTTTGCGAGAAGCAGCTTGTCCTTCACACTTGGCGTGGATGTAATTAACTGTGCCGACAGGATGTTATGCCAACAGCCAAGCAGAAAACACCAGAAAAAGAGTCGGAAGCGACGCCGGGGCTGTTCAGTGTGGGGGAGCTGCACCCAGCTGTGCTGCGTGGCGTGTGCGGGAGCATCGCTGCAGCCTCCCCTGCCTCTGATCAAGGGCAAGGAGGAGCAACGCAACACAGGGAGGGTCCCTGCGGGGTCTGGTGTGGCTTTGCTGTAGCAGGCAGAGGACACGAAGAGTCCTTGTGAGATGTTTCTCTCCCTGGGTGCACGATGGATGTGTAACTGCCAGCTCTGGGCTTCCTCCTTTCAGTCCTTGGCAAGGAATGGCTGTCTTTTCTAGGTCTGGGGAGGTTCCTCACTACCAGTTTTCCTGCCCCCTTCAGGGTTTTCCCAAAGGTGGTGAAACCTTTGGAATCCTGAGCAGCTCCTGGGTTCCTCACGGGTCTTTCTCTGCCCCTCAGAAGCCCAGCTCCTGCAAAGTGCAGAGCCCATCGCCTGGGATGGATGAGCTGAGATGAGGAAGAAGGAAAGGGAAAAAAGAAAAAGACTCCCCATTAGCAATTGAAATTGTTCTGGAAAGAATTTGCCTATTCTGCAAGGAATGTTTAGTAATTGATAGCAATTTCTAGCAATTAAATACAAATTAATTCGTGCTACCGAGTAGCGGTTTATTTATAGCTCTGTATTTATGGGCACTCCCTCTCCTTAAAAATATCATCGTTGCTTTTGGTAAGTAATTAGAGTTTACTGAATAATTTCCCTGTGTAGGTATGAATTTTAAATAATTTTTAGTACCAAGCAAGGGTTTCATTGTATTGCTGAGTGAGGGTTTGTTGTTATTTATCCTATAATAGAGCCTAGAGGCTGGGATGAGTGTAGAGCCCGGAGACAGTCCCTGCCCAGAGTAGTTTACAGTGATTTTTATGTCTCGGGTCCCCTCAGCAGCCTCCTGAGCTTGCTTTTCTAGCAAATAAAGCTCATTTGCACCAGCACAGCATGAGCTGCAAGCAGTGGCTTGGCTGCAACCACATTTCTCTGGATTAGCAGGAAAAAGTAATTCCTTACTCGTAACAGTAATGGTCAACCACTCGAAAGAGGGGGTGAGACCATCAGGTGGTGAACAATCGTGTCCTTTACCTAAGTTTTGGACTTGAGACTCCTTTTATTTGCTTTGTGGGTTGTTTTTTTTTTTTTTTTTTTTTTTTCTGAGATGATCTCAGATATGGGTTGTGAACTTTAAATGGAGCTTCTACAGCTTTACACATGTGCGTTAGCTCTTCACAAGCTGAGATCTTCATCTGATCACGTTTCCAGGACTCGCAGATTTGAGAGAAGAGGGAAAAGCCACGATCAGTTTGATACTGCAGGTGGGAGCTGGTGGTATGACACCAGACATGGAGAGAGCTCTGCCCAGAAGAGCTGATTTTAGGAAGCCACGTGTCCCAGACACCTTCCATCGGGCTGTGCTGGTGGGTGTGCGACCCTCCTTGAAGCATCTAAGGGATGCCTGGGAGGTCAGGGATGGCCTGTGAGGGAGATATGTCTCCTGGTGCATGTTTTACAAACTGGTAGTCATCTTCAAAATGCTGTAAGCAAGAGCTGGCCGGACTGGAGGGAAGGTGCTAATTAAAGCACGTGGTGACAGCATCCATGAGGGGAAGGTCCTGGAGACAGGGAGAAATCCCAGCCTGGAGAGCAGGTGCTATGTTCAGAAGTGAGCTTGGGATCTGGCAGCAGCATTGGGCTGGTGCTGCTGGGCTCAAAGTGCCCTAAATGTGTTTTAGGGGTCGTGAGGTGGAGCCTGCTGGTTTTACTGAGGGTCATACAAGAGCCTGGGAGCCTCGGTGTGATAAATACCCCATGGCATTGATGTGTAGGGGACCGCTTAGGGATTTACCACGTACACTGAAGGTACCCATGGGCTATTTGGAGCTTTGGGGCTGCTTGAACCTTCCGGACCATCCCTTTTGTCACCTGTGGGTAGTGGGATCAGCCCCCACCTCTTGTTCAAAGGCTGTGCCGATCCTGCCCGTGGCTGCACAGCTTGTTCTGGCTCATTTCTGGCTTCATTACTGAGCTTGATTAAATGGTACTTGTACAGCCAAGGGTTGGGAAAACACACAAAGGGACTTTTCTAGTCATCTGAGGCACTTAGATACTGTGGAGACCGATGCTTGAGGGATAGAGAGATGTGGTTTGACATTGCGGTTGCACTAATGAGATGTAACCCATTAGGGCAGTGTCCTCCTGGGGTCCAGGTGCCTCTGAGGAAGAGAGGGGGTTGAGACAGAGCCCGAGGACTTGGAAAAGGCTCCCTCTCATGGAGAAAAGAGTGGAGAGGTGCCCTGTTCGTGAGAGGAGCTGGGGACAGCTTGCTCTGGCTTTTGCGTGGGATTGGGTTGAGAGAAAATGAGGGTGGGGGATTTTGACCTCAGGATCTCACTTCTGTGTCTCGTTCTCTCAAGTCTGTGCGTGCAGCTCCTGCTGTTAGAGCAGGCAGAGCTGGATTTAGCCACAGTCTCATGGACTGTGCAGCTGCTGTAACATCACGGGGTGCATATGGTGCACGGTGTGATGCTAAGAAGGGAGACTGCTCTTGTCACCTCTCTGTGAATCCTCAAGTGGGTGGGGTGCAGTCCCCTAGACCATGGGGTCAAACTTGCCTTTGGGGGCTGGGAAAGGCTGCAGCAGAAGGTGGTAACTGTTGCTGCAGAGCAGCGGTGTGTAAGTTTGGCCAGCCCAGAGACTGTTGGCTCTGGGGCAGAGCAGAGTCCACCCCGAGTGACGCTGCGAGGCAAAGCCAGGCGTGGGAGTAACTTTTAAAGCAACTTCAAAGCAGCAGGCTCGTGGTCTTGAACTCTCTTGCTCTGCCAGTCTTCCCTTAGATTTCACAGCCCAATTATTTCTGCGCCGTCCTTCCCGTGCCGGAGGAGCAGGGAGCTCTCCTCCCTGACCATCGACAAACCTCGTTGTATGCTTCACTTAAACATTCTCCCGTTCCCTGCTGCTGGGAGGGTCTGGGCCACAGCAGTGGCTTTCATCTCCTCTCCTTTCTTGTGAGGATTCAGAGCTGGTGGCTTTTGGCCTCTGCATTACAGGTCTCTGATTTGTTATAAGCTGTTGTGAGGTGGTTTGTGGTGCTCTGGTGCGTGGAGCAGGGACACCACAGATCCTTTTGGATTCATTGACTGGTTGAGTGCGAGGGATGAGATCCAGCAGGGACCCTCTGGGAGCTGCCTAAGATCTCCCCACTGTTGCCTCATGATCTGAGCGCACTGGCACCGGACTTATGTCAGGACGTGGCGATCTTAGGAGTTGCTTGAGACTTTTAACTGTTGTCTCTGATGGCCCCACTCTCCCTTCTGGCAGCTCTGAGATGCTCACTCGTGTGATTAACTTCACATCCCAAAAGTCACTGCCTCTGTAAAGCTTCAGGACTCTGCCAGTGCTTCTGACTGCTTGAGTGCCCCGTAAGCCTCCAGACAAGGGTCAGCGAGGCTGCGGCTGTCAGAGGAGCTCAAAGACTCCAGGTTTGAAAGCCAAGAGTACTTCTTCGCTCTTTGATGGCAGACTCAGTTGCCTGCGGGCTGCAAGGGGCATAAACAGGGAGTTTGGGCTCTCGGCAGCCTTGCGGTCGCTCAATTTGTTGTGCTCGAGCTCCCTCTGCACAGGGGAGCTGGCAGATGTCAAATTAACGGCGTGATGAGCAGGAGGTTCCCAGACATGATGGTGGTGGCTCTGGCTGGTTTTGAGAACCTGGCGAGGGAGGGGAAGCATCAGAGCCATCCAAATCCCTTCTGGAATGGTGATGGTTAAGCTCCTAAACTCCAGCAGCAGGATTGCTCACCCATGATTCATCAGCCCGTTGACGCTGGGGCGGTTCTCGGCTCTCTGCAGAAATAACACTTGGGGACAGGGGAGGGGGGGACCTGTAACCCCCCTGGGAGCTTTTGGTGGCTCTTAAGTGCCACCGCCTGGATAAGGCCAGGGGGAGTGAGAGGAGGAAATCCCACGAGCAGATGCCGAGGGCAGAGATGGGTTGGGATGGCGACTCTCCAGTGCCTCGTTGACCGTGCGTGGCCGAGGGATGCGCCTGCGATGGGGTTTTGCCTTGGCCTGGCTCCTTCCCAGTGGCATTTTAGAGGAGATGGGGTTGAACTTTCTCAATGGCTCAGCTAGAAATAGCACGTGAACCAGACAAAAACCAGGCAAGGGAATCTGCCAGGTGTAAGCCTCCCTGCCTCTATCTCCGCCTTCCTGACAGCAGCCCATCCCTCCACCAAATAAAAATTCCACACACGGAGCCGGTGAAAAACATCAATTAGCTCTAAAACAATAATTATTTATTTTATTTTATTTTTTTGAAATGCCATTTTATATATGCAATAACACAACACAATAATCCCGGGTTATTTAACAGAGCATTTACCATGAAAACAGTCATTACTCTTTAAACACTGCTGACTGTACAAGCCTCTTAACATTAAACGGCAAGTGAGGCAGAAGTCTTGCCGTCAGAAATGCCACATTCCCTGGAATACATTAGAGACAGTGTCACTGGGAAGCTCGCTGCTTGGCTGAGTGGTATTTCCCACGCCTGAGAAGCTCTCGTGATGCCACCAGCTGTGGGGCAGCCCACAGAGCATGGAGGTGCCCCCCAGATTTTGCCGTGTTGGTGATTCTAGGGCTGGGTGTGTGGTGCAGAGTATCAAGATGGGTTCAGTCCAACTTTGCCACGACCCTGTTGCTTCCGGTTACACCCATCCCTCTCTTCTGGACCTCCCTGATCTCCAGGGGTAGCGGTCGTGTTCGTTATCCAGCCCAAACCCAGTAGATCTGGCTATTTGAATATTGTCAATAGGGCCTATCATAGTGCACAGATAAAGAGGTTTTTTGCTGCTAAGTCAATAATGAATTTAGTAGTAAATTCTGCTTTTTCTCCCCTCTTGTGGTTCTGGGGAATTGTGCTGGATGTGTATTATTTACTTACTTATTAGACCTCTTCTAGATACCTGGCATGAACCCGGGGGAGCAGATGGAAATACCATTCTCAGGCTACCAAAAGCCTTTGGTTTAAGCAAAATAGTTGTGTTTAAAGATTAATTTAGAGATGCGTTAAAAATTGAGCAGGCCATGCATTTTTAATATTGATTGATATTATTATAAAAGATTCAGCTGCGACTCTTCTCGCCGGGCCCCTCTCTTGGCGCGCAGACGGCGCGTTTGGCTGCGAGGGACGCGGCTTAGTTATTTTTAATCTTTGATACTCGTTCCTGGGAAATTTATGGGAAGCGTCACTTCGTGTCTGGCGCACCAGAGCATCCTGGGCGGGAGCCTGGGACGTGCTGGGGAGGAGGTGAAGCTGGATGCAGGGCTGGTGGTGGTTGAAGCCTGCACTCCGTCTCTGCTGAGTGATGGAAAGGGGATGGTGCATCTTATTCCAGCAGCGTCACAGAACTGGGAGCAAAACTGCTCCCGTTCAACTGGAAGAAGCCTCAGTGCAGCCAGCGTTGGGGACCTGAATAAGCAGGAGGTATAATCAGCCCAAACAGCACGTACGTTTGGCAAACCTCCCGTATTTTACTATTTTTTTTTCTTTATTTAACGCTTTTTAACGAGGAAGTGGAAAAGAAATACTGGCACAGCACCCAGGACTGGGTGCCTCCTTTCCAGAGGCCTCTTTTGATGGCATTTTATTGGCAAGTTGGAGAGATAAAGCAGCCACCCCCAGCCCTGGAGGAGCCGAGTTTGCTGCTGAGGCATAATTCTTCAAATTGCATTTATTTCACAGGCGTGAAAGGTCACAAAGTGACGGGAAACAAGAACTGTATTCAATTAGACAATTCGATCAAAATAAATCTGTCAAGATGGCATTCCTGCTGAGGAATCAATTGACTTGGAAAATGAAGGCAGCTGCTGCTGCTGTTGTTATTATTGTTGTTATTATTATTATTTTAAATTAGCTCCAGTACCTGACATGAGTACCTGAGTTGGAGTGCCGGAGCGGTTCGCATCATCTATCACTCTTATTAGATATTAATACATCCTCCTCCGCCTTGCATTTAGTGCCCTGTTAATAGTCCAGTGGCCCCAGAGTGCTTCCTGGGAGGTTGATATGAATGATTAGTAACCAGAAGGGATGGCGAGGCTTTTTGCAGGTAGAGGGTTAATAAAATAATAAAATAAAATGAGAGAAAGAGGGAGAAGCAACAACCAAGTGTGCTTGTTCAGATGTGTTTGTCAGTGGCTTTCAATCAGCCCAAGTCCTATCTCGGCATGTTCCTCTTTGTTGGCAAAGAAGGTACCCCAATAATTTCCCTTCTGGCTGGAGGTTGGGAGGAAAGGGTTTTGTCTCCCCACGTTGCTGCGGCTCCTCAGTAGTGCTGGGGGTGGTCCCCAGGACCCGGGTACTACAGGAGGATGGGAGTAGAACACAGTCCATTGGCTTGGAAGGTGAGGAGAGGCTGAAGTGGGCCAAAGCTAAGCTGAGATGCACTGTTAGGGAATAAATGGGTTTGCAGGGGAGGAAATCCTCCTGTTGGAGAGATCTTGAAGCCTACATAGTCCCCTCCATCATCTGAGCTGTTTAAAGCTTGACTCGATAGAGCACTAGAGAATACAGCAGAGAAAATGGGCCTGCCTCAGCTGGATGGGAGCCTGGATAACTCTGACAGATCCTTCCAGCTTTGGTGCCTCTCATGCGGCTGCTGTCAGCCCTCGGTGGCTGAACCAGCATCTCCTCCCCACTCTCCAAGCGCCGTCCCCCCTTTGAACGTACGATACAGGGAAATCAAATGTGAACATTTCCCAGGGCTGGCAGGTAGAAGTTACTAGGAGTGTCTGGGCTGACTCTGATAGGAAAGGTGATGAGAGAAGTTTCCTTCATCTTTTACCAACTGGGGTATTTTCCTTTGTATTGGGACGCCTTAAAAAAACCCCACAGACCACAGAAAAGAGAGAAAAGCCACCAACCTCCTTTAAAGACAGACGTTATCACAGAAACATACTGATCTGCTTCCCATCTGCCTT
>JANIJG010006494.1:48388-67592 GCA_024611175.1 Megaceryle torquata | reverse complement strand
CGCGCGGCGGCGCCGCCGGCGGCCCCCCGCCCCCCGGGGCGGCGCCCCGGCCCCCGGCGCGGGGCGCGGCCGCGCGGGGCGGGGGGCGGGGGGGGGGGGGGGGGGGGGGGGGGGGGGGGGGGGGGGGGGTGGGTCCCGGGGGGTTGGGTGGGTGGTTCATCCAATGTAGCACCAGATCCGCCTCTTCTCTGTGTCTCAGAAAGTGGCGGAAGCGATAGATGGCATGGAAAAACAAGGTCCTCCTGGATATCTGGTAGGTATCAGCACAGTGGTTTGGTGCTGACCCCACACCCCAGCTGGTTTTTGTGCGTGTGACTCTGTCCTTCTCTCCTAAACATCCTGGTCCAGCTGGGATCGCTCGGGTGCAATGCGGAGGGCAAGGGACACCGGCTATCGCCTCCTCCTCCCATCGCTTGCTTTTTTATTGACTGGTGATGACAAACTGGTTTATGGACAGATCTTTTATACCCGCTAGGACTCAGCAGTTATTCTTGAGATGATGCTTTGCCTCAGAATCTTCATTCCTTCATCCTTCATAAATCTTGAGCGAGGCTGCTGCATTCAGACCAAGCTTAATATTCTTCTTGCAGATCTCTGCACCAAAATGGCTGCATCTGAGCAGGGGAGTGTAGGTGGCTTCGCCTCCACCCTTTTGCTCGGCTCAAGGGCCGATCACAGAGCTCGATGTTAGGGTCTGTAAAAGGGTACGGGGTCCTTGGATGGGGCAGGACAGTGCTACCTTGAGGGTGTTTTGCGTGACGATCCAGTGCGTGGACATGAGCCTCCTCTTCCCACCAGGGCGTGGGTTGTGAGTTATGGGCTGCGGTATGGAGGTGATGCTGTTAGCTGGGGAAGACTGGAGAGTAATGGGGATAAAAGAGCAAGAAGCAGATAGAAAGAGAGGCTTGTTTTGCAGCTGTGTGTTGCTGTTCTTGGCCTTTTTCAAGTAAAAAGCAGAGGAGAAGGAGTCCAGCCCTCTCATTTCACCTCTCCTCCACTAATGCATTCAGTTGCAAAGGACAAATCCCATTCACTTGGCCTTTCTCCTCTCCTCATTAGCTCCGATGACCTTGAGGCCATGGCGAGAGCAAAGCGTTTATCCCAACAAAAGGATTATCAAAATAAATAACCAGAGTTTTCAGAAAGGTCACGTCCCTCGCAAGCCCAGGCAGAGGCAAAACCTCTGTGCTCAGCTGAGTTTGGTCTGGCTTTTTTTCCCAATGTGTTGGGTGATAAATCCCACTTGCTGTCACCTCACCCTTGAGCATCGTCTGTCCCCTGCTGTCCTCACAGCAAAGCTGGATTATGTCTCCCCGTGAGGATGGTGAGTGGGGTGATGCTCAGCTGCACTGTCCTCCCCCCCGGATAGCTGGAAAGATCCACGAGTCCCTGGTGTTGTGCTGTCATCGCTGCTCCCCTTCCCAGGGCATCCCAAGGATCTCCCAGTGGGATTTGAGCAGCAAAATAAGCCCCCAGACTCCCTGTTAGCAGGTCGCTGGAGAGGTCCTCCTTGTAGACAGGCTCCATGAGATGAAATGGCACAAGGTCAGATGGAATAAAGTGCTGGAGAAGTGGTGTCAGAGCTGCTTGGCAAGATTTCCATAAATACAGCATCAAGCAAGCGGGGAAAAAAACCAAACCACCTGGATTTATCAGTGGATTAATCTTCTCCTGATTTGGTTTATGAAACACCTTTTCTACCTAGAGCAGCCTTGGACCTCAAGGGGCTGGAAATCACAACAGGAGCTGCTGGCTCTTGAGCAGGTCTTCGATGAGGAGAAATGAAGAGCGATATGAGAACAGGGTGCATGGGTCCTGGGTGGGGGGGTTGGAGCTGGAGATGGTTCCTGTACGTGTAGGGGGGGCGGGTGTATGTGTATATATATGTAGGTGGTTCCCAGATACATGAAGTTGTAACTCCTGATCTTGGGCTTAATAATGAATATTATTATTTATATTTATAATCATTATTATTTCCAGTTTTATTCAGGCTGGGCTCAAGGGGGCAGATGTTACCCTCAGACAGCATCTTCTTTAGCAGATGGTCTTTTTTTTTTAACCTGTTTCTGACAGCAAACAGACATGTCTCTGAGGCTCTCTGACCATCTCCTGCTTTCAGCTACTCTGGAAAAAAAGAAACAAAACAACAAAAACCTCTTTGGCTGGCGCGAAGGACTCGGGCTGGTCGCCGCCTGCCCCGTTGTTGGCTGTCAGCAGAAGCCGGGCATCACGCAGCCAGGTTTCAAGCACTGATGAGCTGATGTGAGTGTAGTACCTGTCTGGTGGAGGAACAGAGTTGACGCGCTGCTGGAGGCTTTCTCACATTGTAGGGTGAGATCCTGGCTGGGATCTGAGCTGGCTCAGCTGCTCAGCAATTCCCTCCTGCTTCTCTCGGCTCTGTGCAGCTGGCGGGGGGGGGAGGGGGGGGGAAGTCACCTGCCTTTGCTGCCACTGCCCAAAGGAAGTGTTACCGAGTTTCATTCTCCCTCCTGTCTCCTTTTCTCACACCTGTGTATCACAAAAACATCTCCTCTCATCACATGCCCCGTGAAGCTCTCCTGGAGCCTTTATCTGATCGGGAGAAATAGCAGAGGGTGTGATTTTTGAGGCTGGCGTCCTCCCTCTGTCTTTCATCCCTTCTCTTTGACATGATTTAGCATCAGAGAAGTTGTAAAGAGCATCTCTGGTTGTGTAGATGCACCTGCTCCGCGGGCGGGCACGTGGGTGGCGGGGGCGTTGGCGCTGTGGAGTTGGTGAATTATTTACCACGCGACCAAAAGGACCCGTAAAGCTTTAAATTATTAAAATACATTTCAGTTCGGAGGAGAGATGTTTGCTTTGGCTGCGGGCTCTGCCTCAGAGCTGGGGTGGCAGGAGCAGAAGCATCTCTGGGAGGGCTCTGATGCTTTAGATAGGCTTGTGGTGATGTGTGGGCTGGCGAAGCGGGAGCCAGCACAATAAGTAAATAAAAATATCCCAATAAGTGCAAGAATTATCTCGACAGCTTTTGTTATTTAAATTGGAGATGCCCTTCCATGGGAATGAGGGGAAAAATCCTAATGACCTTTGGTTGCATTGCCAGAGAAATGACATTTTCTCTCCCGGCTTTTGGCAGCGGCTTGTGAAGGTGACGCACTGCGGGTCAGAAGCCATGCCCTGGCCGGTCTGGTTCAACCTTGGGTTGCTGTCTCCTTTTGGATACTGGAGTGTGAACCAGTGCTGAAGCAGAACCAAGTGCTGCCATTGAAGGGGCTTATCGTGCTTCTCTCCTTTTTTCTTTTCAAGCACACTGAGAGCTGGGAGTTAATTCTGGAAGCGTCACTTGTGCGAGGATGTTTCTGGCAGGCTCGGGGTTGCTAAGTGTAGCTAAGTGCCTCGGGCATCCGTAACTATTCAGCTCCTTTTTTTTTTTTCTTTTCTACTTTTTTTATTTCTTCTCCCAGAAGAGAAACTTTCCAAAGGGGCGGGGGGGAAGGCAGCAAGAGCCATCCACCCTGCTAAATAATTCCATAGGGTGCTGCAGGAGGGGGTTGATAGATGTGAGTGTTGCCTGGGCTGGCTCCATCCCCATCTTTTGACCCCTTCATCTCTCTTCTCCTCCTTCTGATCCTTTTGCTTAGCACCTGAGTAGGGAAAGCATTTGGAACCGGGTCTGGGTGAACCCTCAGGAAGGCAGCGAGTGTGGCGAGGGGACTTTGGTGCTTCTGAGATGCTTCTGGGCTCTGAGTCCACTTGGTCCTGGTCACAGCGGTGCATGGATGGGTCAGGGCTGGGATGTGCAAGGATGGAGAGCTCTGGGTGTCAGCTTCAGAGGGCTGTGGTACTCAAGAGATGTAGACCCACCCTCTGTCTGTTATTCCCATGTGTGCTGGGGCATTGGATGTGTATTAAAGTGGTGAGGGGGTGGGCTGAGCCTCATCCCTCTGGTGCTGTGAGCTGGTCGGTACGGTTGCAGACGCTGGATGAGGGAGCTCATTTCTGGAGTGATGCGATTTTGCCTCTGGTGTTTTCAGGAAGGATTTTCTTAACTGTTTAAACCTGGTAAATTGCAAATTACTTAACAGCGTGTTTCCGAGCAGGCTATAAAAAGAAAGCTCCAAACCTTCTAAGTGGTTTTTAACAAATACAAATTTCATTTTCTATTAGGATCTTGGAATTGGTTTCTAAGGTGGTTAATGCCAATCTTTGTAGCTGTTTCGGGTCCTGTTCTTGCAAGCGAAGGAGCCACCCCTTGTGTAATGCTGGCTAAGCCCCAAAGCTGGTTCCATTTGGTGGCTGTTCTTCCTCTCCTGGCTCCTGCTGTCATACCTTTGGGGTGGTGGGTTGGGGCCCCAGTTAGCCGTGGGTTGGGGCCCCAGTTAGCCATGAGCTGGGCTGAAAAGTAATCATTCCTGTCCTAAAGCTGTTTCCCCCAAATCCCCTCTTGCCCCTCTCTTTTTCCACCCTCTGGTCCCATTTCCAGGGGACCAAGAGGGAGTGAAAGACCTGAAGCCTCCTCCACCTGCCTGCCTCTTGAGCTGTAAAAATTAATAACAAGCTTTGACTCCCAAGACCATTCTCCTAGAAGCTTATTTGTACCTGCACTTAGTGTTGATTCAGCTGCCTTGCAACCATCGCTCCAATTCACAAGAGCCCTTATAGAAAGGAGAGATGAAAACCACCCTACCCTGCCTCTGCCCCTCTTTCCTTTTTATCTTCTCTCTCCTGCACTCTTGCAGCACCTGCCTCCTTGGTTTTGAGCACCGGGGAAAAGATGTTGTCACTGTACATGGTTTTCAGATCCTCTGTGCAAGCCCCCATCCCTCCCCCGCAGCGTGTCACCCAGTTAGGACTGGCTTTGCAAAGCAAGGAGCTGTATTTAGCAAATCCCTGCCCCTTAGAGAGCCTGCGCTGCCCACATCAAAGAGGAGAGGAGAAAAAGGCCCGACAGGTGCCTCCTTGGCCTTTCCAAATATCCCACCGTCGGCACATTTGTATTAGATATTGATTTCTGTTTAATAGAATAAGCCAGGAGAAATCACACTCTTTGTTGGCGTTCAAAGGATAAACCATAAAAGCCATTAAGAAGTACTGTAAGCGGTGGGATGATTAATGAGACTTTAGGTGCATTCTACTGACTGCCTCCAGATAATGTCTTTGAAAGATCCCGTTGCTTCTGGCTGCAATTCAGAGCTATTTATTTGCAAGGTGAAGCTCCGAGGAGCGGCGCTTCCAGCTCCAGCCCTGCCTGATACCATTCCAGAGACAAACTGGATGCCCCTGATTTCCCATCTCCAGAGGGATCTTTGTGCTCGGCAGCTGTGCTGAGATACTGGGGAGGTCAAGTGGTGAAAGACGCTACGTCTGCCCTCAAATCGCTGCTTCGTGTCTGCGGCGAGATGCTGCCGTAGGGAGAGCCCTGGGGTTGAAGGCTTGTAGGAACAAAGCCCTTATCAGGAGATATTGATCCTGCTTTGGGGTTTTTTTTCTCAGTGCTGGTGTGTCTTTCTGTGGCTCCCTATCTCTGTCCAAGTGAGCTTTCTTGCAGCTGAGCTGTCTGCTGTCCTGACAGCGCTTGTGCACCCCTAAATACCCTCTCAGTTTCTGCTTGGGCAGAGCTAACAGCCGTGTGCTGCTGCATCCAGGGCTGAAAACGCCCAAAACGTGCCTGCTGGCTCTCCGTGGGGATCAGCGTCCCACCGGGAGCTGCAAAGTTGTGCGTCCTTGGGCAGTGGTACCCGCTGGCCCAGTGCTCCTCACCCCCAGCACCGCATCTTGGTGTTGGCAGCGCTTTGCCGAGGCAGCGGAGATGTCACCTGGGAGCCCAGCAAAGCTGGAAATGAAAGTTTCCTTCCATCCCTTTCAGGACAGCTCTAGCTGAGGAGCATCTCTCTGGCCTTTTACTCTCCGAAGGCCCCAAACTGTTTTTGAGGAACCCCTTGCTCTCCATGGCAAGCAGAAGCCTGGTTTCCCTTCCCAGATAAAACCATGGGGGCTAAAAAGGGGGTCTCAGACTTAAAATCTAATCCATGCTTTCCACTTGCCTGCTTTGCATTCCCGGCTTCACAGTTTGCAGACCTCAGGGCGTGATGTGCAGAGGGATGGGGAGGGCAGAGGCTCTGCAGAACAAGAATGTACAGCCTGGGTTTATGTTTCTCATTGAGTGGTGGAAGTTACTGGAGTCACAGCAAATCCTGTTTGTTTCTAAACCAAGCCCATCTGCAGCAAAGTAACAAACAGAACACAAGGAAACAGATAAGCAGAGGTAAAAAGGGAAGAAAAAAAAAAAGAAAGATGTACATTAAATGGTCTTTTTTTACTTTTTCCCCCCATTGGTAAAAAAGATCCTTCCCCATGGTGGGGCAGGATGCAAGAGGCAGGGTTTTTCTGTCAAGGGACTGGGAGCTGCCAGAGTTTGTCATCAGGAATAATAATAACAACCAAATGATGATTGGCAAACTGTTGTTGAGGGGGTAACAAGGATATAATCAAGCTCAGCAGAGGAACAGGGAGGGGGGAGCCGGGAATATCCCATCTTTAATGAACAGTAATGCTGCTGGTAGAAGGGGAAGGACCCGATGCTGCTGTTTCCTTCCTCGGTGGCTGTGCTACAGAGAGAGATGGAGAGAGAAACCCACCTTCCGTAAGCCGGAGGTTGGTTTCCCCCATTAAACTGGAGGATAAAGCTCTGCTGCTTCTGTCACTGTTTTAATTCTTCCCTGTCTTGTCACCTCCTCTCTCTCCCTGCTACCTCCTCCTCCTTTTTTTTTCTCCTTTATTTTTGTCTCCGTTTCTCCTCTCTGTGCCTCTCCTCCATCTTTGTTTTGCTCTGTCAATCTCTTTCTCTTTTCTAAAGCTCACTTTCCTTCCTCCGCTCTCCCATCTCCTTTCTTCCCTTTAAACTCATCGCTGCTTCTCCCTCCCAAGCCGCCGCCCTCCTCCTCCTCCTCCTCCTCTTCTTCCTCACTCAGCATCCTCTCCCTCACTGCTGCCAGCCTTTGCAGCCTGTCCCCAGGGCCCTCCGCTTCGCCAGCCTTTCCCGCAACTGATTTATTGGCTCGCTTGGAGAAAACCAGGGCTGTTTTCAGCTCCTCCAAGATGCTGCCAGCAGCCGGGGAAGGCACAGAAAGGGCACCAGGTTTGTTTTAAGCATCACGGTCAAATGCAGTAGTTTGGGCTGGGTAACCTCTCCTTTGGGCTGTGCGTTTGGAGGGGCAGGTTTTATGGTGTTTTGGCTTTCAGCATCCTCTCTCTTTTACGCTTGCCCTCCAGACGTGAGGTCTCGAGTGAGGTGGTCTCCAGGCTTTGCTGCTTGCACACGCTCAGCGCTTAATAAGCAATAGTTAGTAGTAAAAACGGCGAGGGGAGGGGTGTGTGGGGCTGGGAGCCCCGAGGCGGGGGATTTATAATGTTTATGAGCTCCGGGTTTGCCTCTGCCACTGACTGCTGCCGGAGATTTTGCAAATCCTTTAATCTCCCTCCTTCCTCAGTTTCTCCAGTCGGTTAAGTGAGGATAATGAGGCATAACTAACTTGCAGGCTGTCGAGGGAATGGTTTAATTAGCGGCTGATCTTGGTAGGTGCTGTGGGGCTGCGGTTCGCCTCATGGCACGGGAGTGAGGATTCAGGCACGAGAAGGCTCCGAGGGGCTCAGGCCCTGCAAGTTATTTGACTGCCTAAATACTTGGGAGGTTCCAAACCCCAGCTCATGTGGCAGCTCCTACTGTGTTGTGTCCTGGGGGAGATGATGACCCCAGAGCCCCACGGCAGCGGGCAGGGGATGGCCTCGGCTCCCCTTCCCGTGGCCATGTGTTTTGCCGGCAGTCCGGCTCCTCCTCTCTCTGGGTGCACAGAGGTTAATTGCCTCGTGCATCTGCCAGCCGCGGGGCTTCCCAGCCAGCTCTGCTCTTCCAGGAACAGGGCCCCTTGGTTTTCAGCTCTCTGTCATAAATCCGAAGAAGGTGAAGAGAGAAGAAAGGGTGGAAATCTATCCCTTCCAGACCTCTCTGGCTTGCTTGGCCCATCAGATATGGTCGTTTCTTTTGGAGTTGGCAGGAGGTGAAGCAAAGGTGGTGGAGGAAGAGTGGTACGTAGATGCTCCTCAGTTGACTGCGGACCCTCATGTCGGTCATGATAATATTTAGTAGACAGTTGGATGTGATGACCTTGAAGGTCCTTTCCCACCTTTATGATTCTGTGGTATCTTCCATGCTTCCAGCCTTCTCCCATCACGATGCTCCATGCTTCCTTTGAATGCTCTCTAGGACTTGGCTGTTCTGGAGGATGAGCTGATGCCAGAGCAAGCTACATCCTCTGCCTTCCTTCTGTCCATCTGCCTTAGGTGCTTAATAAACACAATTATATTTGTCTTGCGCCATCTTTTATCTCAAGATGAGCCCACGCTTGCTAGTGCTTAGGGTTTCATTCTCTTTTCCCCTGCCAAAAACCTAAGGGAATGGTATTTCACATAAAAGCCTTTGAGAAGCAAAACAGCTCTTGAAATCTCACTCTGGAGTGACCTTTTTTCCCCCCTTCCTTTGAGCAGGCAAAGGGCACCGTGTGACCCGTCCACTCAATCCTGTAAATCGTTTTTACGGATGTGTAAAATATCGGTGAAAAATACTTCATCCCTTTAAAGAGAAAAATAAACAGGTTCTCTCATCATTATACAGTTTCCAGGAAGAAAAGCACAGTTGGTATTGACAAAGCTTAAAAAGCAGGGTGGGGGGTGGCAGAAAAAAAGCAAACCCAAACCCAAGATGCTGAACTTCTGGCAAAACAACCTGCCTTTGATATTTACCAATGTGTAATTTGCTCCTTGTCGGATTTGGTGTGACCTCACCCTCAGTGGGACTGGGCTCCCCTCCCCATACTGCGGGCAGATGAGGTTGGTGCTTATTTGTTGCCTCAGAATCCGGTGGGAGCTGTTGGATGCTGTGGTGGTTGGTTGGATTCTCAAGAGGGTGATTTGTTGCACCCCAAAACGTGGTCTAAAGCAAAGGTGCTCATTTAAAGGGTTCTTGAAAGGTCCCTTCCAACCCAAACTGTTCTGTGGTTGGGGTTGGCCATCAACTCTTTGTCAGCAATGGTGGGAGCTTTGAATGTGAACACGCTGGCTCCAAGTAGTGTTTTATCACCGAAATTCCCTTCCCATCACCTGGGATTGATTTCAAGACATGAACTTGTCTTCCCTTGTGACCTGTAGTTACCTGTGCTCTCCCTTATGTTTCAGAGCACTCTGAGAGCCATAGAAATGCGAGGCCTTGTCTTCTGCCATTGAAATATTTTCATTCTTTTCCCCTTCTGGGGTTTATTGCCTTTGAGTTGTGCTGGTGCCTTTGAAGTAGGGATGAATTTTAGCCGTGGAGTTTCATCTCAGGATGTAGATCCACGCTCAAAGGAGGGAAGCGTTCACTCCATTTTCTGTTTCCGTTCAGCCTGTTACAGAGTCGGACCCAAGCTGTGAAATTCAGATGTAAATTCCTCCTAAGCCCAGGCACAGTTTGATCACCCGGGTTTTAAGGTGGAGAGTACCAGTGACCAGGAAGGGAAGCTCAGGATGCCTTCCTAGATAGGAGTGACCACTGACTGCAGTCCTTCTGCATCCAGAGCGCAGGCTGGGACTGGGATTGGCGTGAAGCTGCAATCTTCCCATCTCCAGCTTCCCAAGGCTAAGCTTAAAAAGGCTGTTTCTACCTCCAGAATGAGTCAGTGATGTGCAAGAAATGCAAGGTTAGGCTGAACGTGATGGGAGCCAGCTGGGACTGTGGTGGGGAAAAAAACCCTACCCATATGATGCCCCATCACCACCCTGAAAACGTCTGAAATGAGAGACCTTGTCTCTGTTGCATTTCCCACGTTGTCTTTCGGCTCAGCCCCCGTGGGCGAGTGGGATTTCCATGTGGCCTCGCCGGCAAAGCCGCCTTCAGCCGGTGGCTAATTGGCCATAGTCGCAGCTCCCGGCTCGCTCCATTTAGATCCGCGAATGGGGATTACTGGGAGCCGACTGCCTTCAATGCCAGCTGCAGAGGAACGGAGGGGGAGAAGGGAGAGCAGCAAATGAGCCGTGCAGATGTTGGGAAGTGAATTAGCCTTTAAGAGTGTTTTCTGTGGCGAGGCGGTACGGCAGCCGAGGTACGAGGGAGCGTGATGCTGACAGCATCCCTCCAGCAATCCCTCATATTTACCGAGGGATTGCGATGAGTTTGTTCTCTTCTAGCAGATTGAAGGCTATGGAGATCGCAGAGCCTCTTAAGGTGCATGGCAGGGCTTAATAATAAAGGATGAGTCAGGTCTTCAATATTTTACACGAAGGTACAGGGCTTAAATAATAAATGAAGCAAAATTAATCAAGGTGTATCTGAAGGGAGATATGGACGTGCCAATGCAGGGAGCTCGGGAGCAGCTCAGCTGCTGTCAACACGCACCAGAGATGAAGTTGTTCTTAAAAACCAGCTAGAGAGGAGTCTCTAGATGTTGTTCCTCTTCCTTTAAACAGTGTCATTTGTTCTGATATTTCACGTTAAATGATCCGCTGCTTCCCAGGAAGAGTTGTCCATGACTAAGAAAGAGACTTCTCTGAGAGAAGTTGGGGTGCTTCGCAGTCCTGGTCTTGTCTGGTGTGTGGAAAAGGTGAGGAAAGATAGAAATGAAAATGTAAGGGAGCTGAGCATCTCGAGTAATGCTGAGTAAGTGCACATTCAAGCTGGGCTCTGGAAGAGCTGCCTGGGGCATGGAGCTTCCTTTAAATGTTCCCCATTTTCATTCCTTTCCTACCCTCCAACACTGCCATCCCTTCTGCTGGTTTCTGCCAGCCTGGTATTGCCTTCACATCATGTGTAGGGTGAAGGGGAGAGAAGTGGGATGATCCCAGTGACTTCTCCCTTTGCCTTTGGTACAGTAGTTTTGTAGCAGGCAAGCCCCAGCACAAAAGCACCTGCGCTTTGAGACAGTTCAGAGCAGCTTTGCGGGCTCAGATGTTCATCGTCCTTTGCTTTTCAGTGGACTTTGGGTGCCCAGCTCTCAGATTCCTTTGCAGATCTAAGCTTTAAACCTTGCGGCTTTCCTTCCCGACGAGGGCTCCGTTTAACCTTTCCTCTTGTCTGAAGGAAGCACATCACGTTAGCCCGTGCACACAGATGGAAAATTGAAGAGGATCTTTGCCCTTTTCCTTCTTCTAACGTAAGGACTCCGGGATCCCCCCGTAAAGGTTGGATTTCCCTTACGAAGCAGCTGGTGGCAAGAGACGTACAAAGCAATTGGAAAAGTAGCCAGGTTTGAGATTAAAGTTGTTCCATCAGCTGAGCCGTTTGTCAAAAGCTTCCCCTCTGGCTGATTTGCATAATGCTCCTAACCATTTCAGGAGGAGTGTTGGGAATCCCATAATGCAAATAACCCCCGAGCCTATATAATCAAATGCCTTCACCTGATCCAAGATGAGCGCAGAAAGAAATTTGCCACATGTTTTCCCCAGCTCAGCAATGTCTCCTCTGCAGACGGAATTGCTAACAATATTCCGACCTGTTGGAGCACAACATTGAAACGTATAGAAACAAGACCCGCAGCCACGTTCTGCAATTCAATCTCGTCTTTATTGCGGTGGTGGAAGGTGTGCTGCATATTAGCAAGGTTTTTTTTTTTTCCCCCTGACTAACCTTGGCTTGGTTTCATTACCACTTTCCAGATGGGAGTCAGTCCGTGTGGGTACTTGTCCTGTCGATGGGAAGGTGACTGGTTTCCTGGCCTGGTTGAGGATGGGGTGGTGACTCAACATCAGTCCCCGTAAAATTTATCCTGCAAAATATTTAGCTCGAATTCCCACTGATGACCAAATAGAACTAGGGTTGATGGGAGTGGCCACGCTCTTACCTTCTCTGGATGACGGTGATGCTGCTGGAAGACGATGGTGCCACCTCACCATCAGTGCCTCTGTGCAGATTTCCCCCTGCTGAGTATCTGAGCTCTAATCCTCTCCTTTTATTTATTTAATTTTTTTTTACTTCTTTTCCCCCCACTTTTATCTTCCGGAGAAGAACAATATCTCTGTTACCCGCTCGGTAGTTTCATTTCCGTTCCTCGATTGAATTATACAGCGGGTGCACTCGAGTGATTTTTAAATCTAAATGAAAATGTAAAGAACCTTTTGCCGTGGCGCCGGATCCTACAATAAGGCAAATTGTTTAACTTCCTCGCACCCCCACCTGGCCCTAATTGATTCTTGTAACCCAACTGTGATTTTGAACATGTTCTCGACAGAGAAATCTACCGTCACTAATTCAACGTGCTGAGTGCTTGGTACAGCATTTAGTGCCACCATGAGATCGATGTCCCTGCCGAGGGAGCCTGCAAGCGTGCGTCACCCGGCCGTGGCGAAACAACACCTCTGGGGGAAGGGGTTTTGCCCAAAACTTTGTTTCTGAGGATGGGAAAGTACGTTTGTTTTTTTTTTTTTTTTTTCCGTTCCTATTCTCCCCACCCTGCACGTACCTGCAGCTCTTTCTTCTCCTGTAGAAGTCCCGCAGGAGGCAGCTGCTCTTTCGGGAGCAAAGATGAAAAGCATTTTCGATGAGCCCATGTTCACCATACCCCTTGCGTGTGAACCCCGGGGTGCTTCGGCGTTCGGATTCTGTGTGTGGTTTGGACAGAGGTGGAATCCTGTTTCTCGGCTGAGCCTCAGCCCTGCTGTGCACAGCAGGGATCCAGGGGCTGTCGTCCAAGGATGCTTTCACTCAGCATTACAGCTTGTATCCTCTTGAGCCCTGCTAAGAATAGAACGGTGGCTTTCTTTTTTTTCCTTTATTTTTTTTCCTTTTAACTATGCTAAAAATATTGTGTCTCTGGATATCTTTGGTTTCTTAGTAAATGGGATGGGAGCATGGATTTCTGGGCCTTGTCCAGCTCTTGTGTTCTGCTGGGAAGAGCATGTGTTCAGCCAGGTCTTTGGAGCCGCAGAGGAGCTGGCTGTAATTTCTCTCTTGCTGGAAGTGCTAATGTTTATCTCCTTGCTTTGGCCTTTGGGTGTCAGGGAATTGGAAGCCGTTTACCCCGATCATCATATTTTAAGAAAGAGGAGTAAGCTGTGGTGGTGGGAATGCAGCTGCAAGGCTTTTCTGCTGCAGTAGCTGTGAGTCGTGGGAGAAGCCCTTGTGGAAGGAGGTCTTTGTGGAGGGGAAGTGGACGTCCCTGCTGTCTCCATACAAGTGCTTTTTAGTTATCCAGCAGTTCCTTCCCCTTGCTTTCTTCTCCACGTTGCTACGTTTTCATCTCTGGATGCTGTAAGACCAGCCTTCTTTGGCCAGGTGGTAGTTGGAGGCTCCTTTTTGACCACAGTCAATGAGTTGAGTAGAAACCAGGAAGCCACTGCTGACCATGTTGGGTGTTTTGCAGACAGCAGTTGGCTTGTCCGGCTGTTCAACCCCCCATGAACTGGGTACACAGGCATTTATTTGTGTGCTGGTAGCTGTGTGTGAGGGTGGGTCTGGCATGGATGGGGAACAAGTTCATCCTCTCTCAAAGCAGACCTCATAGTGGCAGCTCCAGAGCTGCTGGCTGTTGTTTCTCTTATGGTATCTACGCTGAGATTTAAAAGAGAATAGGGAAAAACAGATGCTGGAATCTATGTGATATGAGATTTACATACATAGAAGGACTAAAAAGCTTCAGTTCTGTTTGTTTGTGTTCCCGTTTGTTTGCTTTCTTACTTTTCTGACTGGTTTTCACATTAAAAATTCAGTGTATGCCTCTATTCTATTTTCTGGAAGGCTCAGAGGACATCTGGAGAACTTGTTAGCGTTGTGTTTTTTGAGACATGATTTCTTTGGAAGGCGAGGGGTAGCTGGCTGTTTGAAACCCTACTTATGGAGGACCATTTGGCTGTCATCTCCTGTTTTAATGTGGGGTATTTTTTGGAGAAAGCCTCATGAGCTCTCATGAGAAAGATGTCCTTGTTAAACCCAGCACTGTGAAATAACAACTCAGAAAATCTCCAGTTTGGGGGGAACTTCTAATGAGCCTCCCCAGGAGGCTCTATATTCCTGTTTTGTCTGCAGTAATGTGAAAGAAGGGGTGAGTCAACTATAGGAAACACTTTCTCAGTGATAAAAATAAGAGAACGGGCAACCTCAAACCCCACCTTTCTGTATGCGCTGCGTGTAAGTCCAAAGAAGAAGAAGAAAAAAAAGGCAGCACCCTGCTTTTTTTCCATTAAGCTTCTTCTATAATGTATTAATAGAGAATTATATCCTCGCTATAGGATTATTAAAAAAGAAGAGAGATAAAAATGATAGAAATGAATCCGTATGCTATTATGCGGATGACAATAGATACACTTAAGCCTTCTAGCCCTGACCTTGGCACATGTTTCATCTCAACTCTCGGAGAGTCTGAAATTGATACACTGACACTTACCATTAATATGAAGAACCATCATCTTCCCCCAAGAGCATGAGGAGCCGGGAAGGATTTTGCCAGTGCTCCGAGGGGTAGAACAGGACCTTGTCTCCGGTCCTGGTGCAAATCCTTATGCCCAGCCCTCTCCCCTGATGGCTTTTCTTTTCTTTTTTGAAATGAAACTTGCTGCAGAAGTTTCTGTGGGAGGTGAGCAGCTAGGTGAGCCTTTCTCTCTCACTGCCCATTATTCGCCCCAGTCACAGACTGGTTTGTTCAAGGAGAGCCCTACATTCAGATCTCTGTCCCAAATGCAAGGCCAAGGGGACCTTTGTTCCAGCTGCTCCGAGGTTGTGGCGCGTCAACGCTAGGAAAAAAGTCTCTGGGAATGAATTGAGAGCACAGCTGTGTGTGTGGGGGGGTTCCCATTCTATATTTAGCAATTTGAGTTTCCCCACATCTGGAGGCAGCTGTGAGTTTTTCCCCAGGTGCTGAGCATCCCTTGCAGAAGCAGAGCAGAGGTGGTACCCATAGTTCCCATCCCTCCTGTAGCATCTGTCCTGACCCCAGAGGATTCCCCTGATCTTGGAGGGGGAAATTTCTCTTCCAGGTCTCCACATTGGGAAAGGGAAAGGCAAGTTGGTGCTGTGGACTTGTGTCCAGTGGGAGCAGGTCCATGATTGATGCTGGACAGCATCCTCCTGGCTGGGGCCAGGGCTGAGCTGGCTCCTCTTCCTCTTTGGTATCCTAACCCCATACAGCTTCAGTTATTCAGTCTGGAGAAGAGAAGGCTCTGAGGAGACCTTATTGTGGCTTTCCAATATTTTAAGGGGTCCTACAAGAAAGCTTGGGAGGGATGCTTTAGGATGTTGAGTAGTGGTAGGACTAGAGGGAATGGATTAAAACTAGAGGTGAGTAGATTCAGATTAGACATTAGGAAGAAGTTCTTTACCATGAGGGTGGTGAGACTCTGGCACAGTTTGCCCAGGGAGGTGGTGGAATCCCCATCTCTGGAAGTTTTTAAGGCCAAACTGGATGGGGCTCTGAGCAAGCTGATCTAGTGGGAGGTGTCCCTGCCTATGGCAGGGAGGTTGGAACTGGATGATCTTTAAGGTCCCTGACAATTCTACGATTCTCTGATTCCCCGGCCTCGAGCTGCCAGATGTCACTGCCGTTTCCCACAGCCTGCTGCTAATCATGTGGTGGAGGTAAAAGGTTTCCACTCTCCCTTCCGTCCTCACGCCAAGTTTGTTTAGCCCTTAAGCTACTGTGAATAGGGAGAGGGAGAAGGGAGCTGCGTGATGGAGTTAGTGACAGCTCTGCTGCATTCCTGCTGATGCAGATATCATTTGATCCGTGCGATCCTCTGCAACCTCTTGTGAGGATTAAGAACGGGGAACACTTTGCTGGAGTGAGACTCAACTTTGCTAGCCCAGAGCTTCAGGTGGGAGCACCTGAAGGTACGCATGTCCCTGGGGGACCTGTGCCCCTGAGAGGCTGCCCAAACACTGGGAGGATGCAGCAAATGTGGGGACACAAGGGGAGAGAAGGAACATGGGCAGCTTTCCTTCCGCTTGAACAAAGGCTTGCAGCAGCCCCCTGAGCATTCCTCCAGCACCTCTGCATCCCCAGAACTGCCTTCTGGCCATCAACCTTGGGATGCTCTTGTGCTGCTGGTCGCACGTGGCTGTGGAGCCGAGTGACCAGCTTGAGATAGAGCATCTGATCTGGCCACAAAGGAGTAACTGCAGGAGAGCTGTGAGGGCACACGGGAGGACTCCTCTCCAAAGACCTCAGCGTGGCGGCTTCGCTGCCTCTAAACACCGTGTGCGCTTCTTTCTCTCTTTGTCTCTCGTTTTATTTATAACCATGGTTGGCTTTTTTTAATTATTATTATGATCTCTCCTGCTGAGCTGTAAAGTCGTGGAGGAAAAGAAAAGAAAAAAAAATAGTAGGGCAGATGTGTCAGGCAAATTAAACTGGCTTGTTAGAATCGGCCGCTGCTCCTCTATCCTTTGCTTTCCGTGGCTCACTCTCCCTGGTCCCCGAGTACATATAGATGCTCTTCCTCCTCTCAATTTCAGTGTCAAGAACTTTATTGGCATGACAAGATATACTGTGTTGCTGGAGTTAATACAGTCTCAAGTGTGTATGTCTGAGAGAGGTTTTCACAGTAGTAATTGGGTTTTATACAGTGTGTCCAGTTCTATATTTGGTGGCTGAGGCGCAGCTATATCGGGAAGTCATTTCTGCCACCTCTGCTTGAATTATGCAGATGATTTTTTTTTTAATGCCTTTTTTTTTTTCTTTTTTCCCCCCCTCTCGTTTTTAAGGGCAAAACAGAGGTGGTTTGTGCAGCCAGCTAGCTCCTTGCCCACCCCACTGTGTGCTGGAGAGGGTCCCTTGGCTCAGCCCTGTAGGATTAGGCTGTGCCAGCATTGCTGTCGTGCTAATTTCTGTGCCGTCCCCGCTGGCACCATGATACCTTCCCTTGGAAGCAGATCAAGCACAGCCAATGTGGTTGAACTTCCAGAGCACACTCGAGGGTGTATTTGTCTTCCGTGCTCAGCTGTTGCTTGGTTGGGGTGCTGCTAAGCTGGGGGAGTGGAGGCACCTCAGTGATGTCTATATGGAGATGAGCAGAGCTGGGGCTTCATTCCTTCTTCAGTCTTGGATGTGTCCTCTCTTCTCCCTCCCCTACCTTCTCCATACCTCTCCTTCCCATCTTCTTTCTTTCCCTTATTTATTCATATTTATTTCCCCTCCTCAAGACTTTCCTTATCCCTCCATCACCTTCACCCCCTGGGGACGTATCCTGGCACCGCATCCACCCCATTGCCAACGCCCCGGCAGAGAGCAGGGTGGCACACGGGCTGTTTGAAGAGCTAAGTGGACAAAAGGGACCGAGGACATCCAGTCCACGTACCACGAACCTTTGCTCCAAACAACGATGAAAGGTGGCAGAATTGGAAATTATTTTATTTCAATTAGATTTTAATTAGCTGCTGTCTCTGAGCTGTCGGATCAGTCACCAAGTAATTGAAAAGCAACAATATTTGCATGTGGCGCCTCGAAGAACGGCTGCGTCTGATCTGTGGCAGGCAGGGCTTGGGGAGATAATTCCCAAGGTCAGCTGCTCCTCTCTGGTAGTTCAGCGTGGGCCAGTTTCTTGCAAATAACCCACTGTAGCCTCACGCTAATTTTACAGTAAATTAATGCCGAGTTGGCATTTGTATGGATTTAATTAGCAGGCAACACAAACTTTTATAAACCTTTTGCAGCGGCAATTTAAAGCTGATTGCAAAGTTATTAAAAGCAGCCACGGCAGGCTGCTTCTGGGAGTCTGCGGGGACCGAGGTGTGAGGGCCACGCGGTGTGTTGGTGCTGCTGGAGCTCTTCATGGGGGCAAAGGGACAAAAACCCTGCTGGGGATGTGTGAGGGTGGGACAAGCTGAGGGTCCACCTGGTATTCCCTCCACTGCTGGAGCAGAGGCCTGTTGGCGATTCTGGGTTGTGTCCTTCTAGATCAGAGATGGTTGGCTCTGCAATCCCCTCCTGAATTGCTCTCCTCTGTCTGTTTCCAAGTGGCCGCCGCATGATTTTTACAGGAGTTACAAATAGCTGGGAGGCGGCGTGGCCCATAAAAGCCAACGCTCTCCTCTCGGCGCACGCAGGCAGAGCAGTTTACGAGCGGGCTTGTTGTCTGTGGCAGTAACGTGCGGCATGGTCCCTGAAGAGAGCTGCTAGAAATCACGAGATCATGAGTTTCACAGCACGTATCTACAGCTGGTGTCACAGAGAATTAAAATAAGCGGGTTAGTGGCCTCGGTTGGGCACGTGGATTACGCCTCCTGTAATTCAGGGTGGGCACGGGTGTCAGTCCAGCTGTGGCATCAGGCGCAGGAAAAATAGCCCTGCAGCAGTCGGGTGAGGCTGGCTGACTGTGTTAAGGGCATTAAGAATATTTATATGCTCTGGAATGATGAGAGACCTTTTTACACGCCTGTGGAGTGAGACTATTTCTTATTTTGCAAAGACTTGCATTTAAAGTCTACCTCTGTCTGCATAAGTATGTGTGTATCTGTCTATAAGGGAAAACGCAGTTCTCAACAGAACAGATTTAATTGCCAACCTGCCTTTGTGAGGAATGAGAAATAGCAGCTTTTAATTACAACGGAGGGTTTTGTGCAGCGAGTCCAGGACACCTCTGCAATCAGGCAGAGAGATTCTGTCCTCCGTGCTCCCCTCCTCGCCTGTTCGGAGGACAATGGCAAGTCATTAACCAACTATAATGGGAAAAGCCGTATCTAACGATTGCATTCTCTTAGCGAGGCCGGGTGACGAAACCGCCGCTGTACTTTTTCCTTTCCCTTTTTCTCTTCTCGAACAGCGTGCTTGCTGGAGCCAGTCAAAGCAAGCCCAGATGCTGGGCCGCTGGCTGCTGAGCTTGGCATCGGGTGCCGCGTGATTGAGTGCCCGGCTCCGTGCCGCTGTCTGTTGCTCCGTGTAGGTCTGGAGTCGCTCCACGGGCTTGCATTTGTCTGACATGAACGGGAGCAGAGCCTGGCCTGCCTCAGCCCCTGTCCCCAGTAGCTCTGATTAATGATCGGTTGCCGGTATTAATTTGCCGTGTGTAAAAGGTGTCCAAGGACAAGTGTGAAACGGCTCTCGCAGATCCAAGGGGAGTCGGGAAGAGCCGATGGACTCAAAGAGGAGCCGAGGGCCGGCAGCTGCCTTTTCTCGGGTGGCTGTGGTACCCGAGCCCCTTTGAGAGGGTTTTGATGTGGCAGGTTAGAGCCGGGTAGCTGTGGAGTTCCTGTCTCCTTGGCTCCTTTGTGCTT
>JANIJG010006494.1:33793-46712 GCA_024611175.1 Megaceryle torquata | reverse complement strand
CAGTATAACTCTGGGAGGAGCAGGAGAGGGAAGGAGCAGCTCTACAGAGCAGCTCCTCCTTTCAGAACAGGGCTGGGCATTGTGTGCGGAGCCAAGCAGAGCCCCCAGCAAACCTCTGGGGGCTGCCTGCAGGAACCCAAAGGCGAGGGAGGGAGATGCCATCTCATATTTTTTTTTTTTTTTCAATGCGTCAGAAGTTGTTCTAGAAAAGAGAGCAATCGATGTCTCTCCATGTCCGCGGCGAGACAAAACAGGAAGGAATCAGATTAATTTACAGCAGGGAAGATCAAGGTTAGATATTTGGGAATCACAATCTCTCTGGTAGCAAGTGTCAGAAAGTGCTGGGAGAGGATGTGGAGAGAGGGCTTTGGAGAGCAATGTGGGCAGATAAGTGGTGAGGATGGGATGGGTACAGCTGGTGCTGCCTCAACGGTGGAGTCTGGGACAGGCAGTTTCACGAGGTCCTTTTGTGAGTCTCCAAGCGTGGGCTTCCCAGTGTGCTGTAGTCGCTCCCGTTGGACGCGGGCGCAGCAAACGAGGCTGATGCGATGCTTATTAAGCAATTACTCGGGGAAGCGGAGGGGGTGTCTTCAAACTGGCTGCTCTGCAGATTTCCTGCGAAAACTGTCTCGCTGAAATCCAAATGTCATCCGTCATCGCCAGCTGAACAGCCTCTCCCAGCCCTCCGAGTGGGACGTACGCACTGGTTCGTTCCAGCTGTCGCTCTGCTGGTGCTCGGCTCTGGTTGTGCTGGTGGAGTTGTTCACAAAGAGCCTCTGCTGTGCTTTTTGGACGTGAATGCTGGCTCGGGGGGGCAGGGAGCTGAAAATAAGTTTCATATGCTCCAAACGCAGATGCTGTGTCAGCACTCGCCACCGCCATGGGGATAGCACAACTGCGGCCCCTCTCTGCAAGCCCCTTAGACCCACCCAAACCGGTAATGTCTTGTGCATCGTCCTTGATCACTGGGCCTTATTTGCAAGGCCTTAGAGGAGACAGGGCCTTTGCAGAAGGATTTGCAAAGGGTGGGGGATGAGGAGGACACACTGGGTGGGTTTCCAAAGCTGGAGTCCTTGTAGGAACTGTGGCTTGGCTTTCTCCTGTGCCCGGTGGTGGTTTGGAGCAGAAGGGCAATCCAACAGTGTCCCCTTGGGTAAGTGTCCAGCTTACAGCTGTGACAACAGCCTCCTTCACATAATCAGAAGCTTTTTCGACTCCAGGGAGGGAATTTCTGGAGAGCTCCCTGAGGAGTGCAGAGCTCTGCACCCCCCTGCACATGGCCACTGGCCTAAACTCTTCCCCACGGGCCACGACAGGCTTAAAGCATATTCCCGGCTGTGGCAGCAGAGGGGATAAAATGTGTAGCCAGGAAAGAGGAAACCTATTGGGTAGGTAATTAAAGGACATGCCAGGAGATAGACAGATGAATAGAATGGCAGGAGGATGCGGAGGGGCTATAGAAACACATCAATACATGTATGAGGAAGGGAGAGATGGATGAGAAGATTAATTTATGAGCATTCCTGGCCATTATTCTGAATCAGAGGCTCAGATCACATCTGGAAAGTCTCCAAACCTGCCCTAGTGCCATAAGGTTAATATAAGGCTGGTGGCTCCACCAAGATCCCCTGGGCTCTGAGCTGGATTAGGCCAGCGCCAGCTGAAACCTAAGGTGGGCAGATAGGGGAGGAGGAGATGATAAGAGGGTGAGCAGCGGGGTTTAGAGGGCTTTGTGGCTGGGATTAGTGAGTGATGATACGGGCTGGCACCGGCTCGAGGTCATCGGAGAAGCATTATCATTCAGGATGGCGGCAGCTGAGAAGTCCAGACCTGTTCTGGGAGGGAGGAGGTAGTGCCTGGTTATTTGTGTCACTGGATGGGGTGGGCTTGTAGTTGGTTGCACTCCCTGCATTTTAGGTTGGCTGGATTTGGCCGCTGCATCTCAAATCCCTCTCTGCCCTGGAGAGACGGAGATGGAGAGCAGTGGATGGCACAAGTTGGGGTTTCTGAAACCTCTGCTGCTCAGACGTCCTGCCTGGATGCCTTGGTTGAATCTCAGGAGCTGGGGAGCATTGAAGGACCTTGTTGGATCCTCAAGTTAAGACCAAGGAAGAGGTTCGTTTGCTGTTTGCTGTAGCTCAGGGGAATAAGATGCAGCGGTGCACGAGCAGCTGGTTCCATGCCACCAAATGGCCCTTCCTTTTGTGGAGGTTAACCCAGTGGCTGGAAGGCATCCATGTGCCTCGCTGCAGCGTTTCTGCTGCAGTTCAGAAGACATCTGCAGCCGTGTGCTCCATGGAGCAGGTTCAGCTGCTCAGGAAAGCTGAAGCAGTACTTGACAGTGAGAGGTGAACCACAAGACTTGTTGAAAGCCGCACTCCTTCAATTCTGCCTTCCCTGGAAACCTTCTCCTTGCCCCTCACACATCGCCCAAAGCATGCCTTTCTCGCTCCAGCTCTGCAGGCTGGGTGGGATTTCCCTTTCCAATGACACAGAGAGGGCCAAGAAAACCCCAACCAGATTGGAGCAAGGTTTGCCTGCTGGAGCTGGGTCAGTGCGTTAGGAGAGATGAGGGCACGTCACCGTTTGTTTATTCCCTGCTTTAATAATCGGCTGATTAAGTTGCATTTTTATTTGGTTTCAGTGGCAATCAGATTGAGAGCTGTAATATCCACTCACACCTCGTAATTATCATTAATTTCTTCTCTCTCCTCCATGCAAGGCAGGGCTGGGGTTGGCAGAGGCAGCCGGGGAGCGCGGGCGAATCGGATGGCCGCACTTTGCATATTAATGAGCCAAGGTATTGTCCGCTCCTCGGCCAGGGCTGAAACGAGCAGAGAGGGAGGAATTGGTGAGGAGGGAGAAGAGGTGAGGAGCAGGGGGGGAAAATCCACCTTAAATCCCAGACAAAGGCAAGCCCGGCAAAGTATTGGAGTCAGCACAACAGCCTGTGCGAGCCTAATTACCATAACGATGTGAAAGAGCCCAATCAGCAATCTGGGGCTAATCTTTCATGTATTACAGGTCTCTCTTTCGGAGCGCTCCACAGCTAAATGCATTTTTAATGAAGATATTCCTAGACTCGCAGATAATTTCCCACTCTTTACAAGGAGGGTATCAGAGCTCATTAAGCGGGTCGTTCTTCTTTTTATATATATATGTATCTATGTGTGTGTGTATATAAATATATCCATCCCAGTTCTTCAGGAGGACGGCAGCGGCAAAGGGAAGACATTCCCATTGCAGGGAGGGAGAGAGGGATGCTCACTGCGGGAGGACCGGCTCTCACAGGGAAAGTTTGATGCTTGCAACTGGGTGTTCCTTTCCTCTCCTATGGCAGCCAGCATATAAGAAAATAGAATCAAAACATTGCAAGAGTGGGGATGGGGCGCTCTCAGGGGAAGATGGGTTGTGGAGAGGCCAAAGCCAGAGGTGAGCGACGGGTGCAGTTATTGCATCCTCAGCTATGGCCATTGAGGGACCGTAATCGTCTTATTGCTCCGACGGCGATTTCTCGCAGCGCTTTCTAAAGTGCTGTCAGATGAAATTCGGCTGGAAATTGAAGGGGAAGCTGAGACTGGGCCTGCAGAGGATGAGTTATTTGGGAAGGGAGCGGGGCCATCTCCTCCCACTCCCCATGGCGCTTGTCTCGCCAAGATCTCAGCAGAGGCTTTCACAGGGAGCAGGGGGGAGGAAAACACAGAGATTGTCTTTAAAGCATCAGACAGCTGGCTCCTGACAGGAGGAGGATGCGGAGGGTGTGTTTCCAATTATCTCTGTAGATGGGGCCAAATCCCAAGAGGGGATGAGGAACTGCAAGTCAAAATAAGGCCAAGGAATTGCTGGAGAGAAGCGGGGAGCGATGATGGGTCTCATCCAGCGCCGCGTCTCTGAGAGCGGCCGGTGCGGATAACGTCACGGTGCTCAATTATAACCTGCCCAAAGGGAAGAGTCTTTGAACTCGAGGGAAGAAGCTCTTCCCTGCAAGCAGGAGGGCGTCTGAAGTGTACATTTGATGCTGTTGCAGCACTGGGTTTTCTCCTGGGCTATCTGCTGCCAAGTCTTTGAGCCTCATCAGTAGTGCTGGGGGCTTCTTCCCTCTCGGGATGTAGCTTGTAAACTTAAAGATGGAAAGGCCTCTGGAGCGTCAAGCTCTTTGAACGTGCTCTGGAGAGGGGCTGAAGCAGCAATGCGTTAGGACTGATCCCTCACTTTTGGGTATGAGCCTTCAGGAGCTCGCTTTGGCTCATGGCTGAGCCAGGCTTTGCTCTTAGATCTAGATACTCACTCTTGGGTGGCCAAATTTCCTGCTCCAATGCTACCTCCTTCCAGCTTGCAGGGAAGTTTGGTTTCTGCTTGGGCTCATTTCTGGCCTCATTCCTTCTTGGTGTTGGGATTGCAGCCAGCTTGCTGGAGGTCTTTTGGCTTCTGTTCAAGGCAGGAGTGGAGATTTATGGCAAAAATTTGCTGGTGAGGGTGCTGGGAGCAGTCACTTGTAAAATCCTGGGGGATCTATTTCCCTCCTCAGCCCATCTTGAGGAGCCCCCAGTGTGAGAGCAACTGAAGACTGCAGGAAGCGAGGGTTTACAGAGCTATAGGAGCGAGAGGAGGGCGGCAGAAATTTGCGGGGATAATAAAAACCACCGAGGATGATTTTTTTTCCACAGAGCAGGCCATTGATCCGTGATTAGAGTAGCTGAAGCATTTACAATCAATCCAGTAGGAAATCACATCATTGGAGGTTCAGGGTCAAAGAAATTGAGGAGAGCAGGAGGAAGAGGGAAGAGCTGCCGGAGCCTTTTGGAAGGGCGAGGAGGAGCTGTGTGCAGATGTTGAGCTCAGGCACAGGAATGTTTTTCTCTTTGAGGGTCCCGAAGCAAATGGCCAATGGTCTCTAGCTCAGTTTGACTGGCCAGGTTGGGATAGCTGAGGCTTTCCTCACTTGTACATTGACTATCAGTCTTTTGCGTGGACAACCTGCAGTGTCCAGACCGGGTCTGGATTCATAGCTGTGACCTAGAGATGGTTTCTCCCATTGGACCCGGAGTTGCTCCTTTTGGGAGTGGACAAGAAAACCCATGACAGGCTGAGGTTTGTGCCAGGAATAGCCACGCGGAAGCATCACCCCAGTCCATTTGCTAACTGGGGCTGTGCTCTTCAGCCCCAGACACACTCTGTCCAAGCTGTCCTTCTGAGTTTGCCCCTCTATTTGGAGATGCTCCTTGAGTTGAAGGCTTTCAAGCACTTCACCGGGGCTGGGCTAAAAATACCTCGCAGAGCTGGTGCTTGCAGTACCGTGCTGAGGAACGAAGAGATTGTCTGTGCGCTTTGGTGACTGCTGTAAATAACTAGCTACTGGAGCCAGGTAGGTATTATGGATTAACTCAGTAATTGGTCCACCTGGAGCAGCTACTTACAATCTCTATTTATCTCCGTACCTCCTCATATCCTGAAAAGAGCTTTAGGAAGATGCACGCAAATAGCTGGGAAGGGAAAACGGGGGAGAGCTCGTTTAGCAAGTAGATGGAGAGGAAGGTCACGAGATGAGCTGTCAAGTAGGCTGGTAAAGGGTTACATTTGAGCAGATCGATCACGTGTAATCTGGCCTTGCACCGGGGAAAAGAGAAATAACAAAGGTAGGGCAGATTAAATAGAAAACAAAGGCAGAGCGTGTGATTGCAGCCTCCCCCATCCCGCTTTCCCCTCACCCCGTGACGGCAGCAGCACCTCTCATTTTCTGCTTGTTATTTTGTCTCGGGCCTCAGCCCCATGGCTTCTCAGCGGGGTGTTTTAAAAATATGATGTGATTCTGTTGCCTTCTGTGTTTGGAGACCCATAGCAGGCACTGACCTTTCAAGTCTCTTCATGATTAAAGCTCCTATTAATTTCCTGTGGGGCTGCAGACACTCGGAGGCAGTAAAGTGTTGGGAGTTCATTAACATGTGGGACTTTAATTAGTCGGCAAGAAATCCCTCTCTGTCCCAATTTGACCAAGGAAAAAAGAGGAAGGGTGGGTAAAAAGAAAAAAAAAAAAAAAGATAGAAAATGATGTTCAAGTAAAAATAGTCTGAGCAAACGTCTTCACAGTAGGGATAGATTTCAAGGCTCACGATCTATTTATCAGGCACTTTAGACCTGTGTGCATGTTCCCCATACAAACCATCAGCAATGGCTCTTTATCTCGAGATGCCGAGACGTGCTCCTGGGGAGAATGGTCGCACTGGCACCCAGGGCAGTAAGTAATAGCGTCAGGAAGGGAATGAGGAGGATTTGAAAAACAAGCACAGTGAGCCCATGCAGCAGCCTCTGTGCAGCCCGATGCTGCAGCCGGTGAGCGCCGGCTGTGCCAGTGCCAAGCCCTTGCACCCGTCTCAGCTTCCCAGGGTTGGCATCGCCGTAAACCCAGATTCAATGAGCGCTGGGGCTTGATCCTTCTCTCTTCTCTTCTTCTCTCTTCTTCTCCTTGATTCTTCTCTCTTCTCCTATACCTGTGGCATCACCGTTAGGGTGGATTCAGGTGGAGCAGAAAGCGGTGCTGGGCACGGAGGCAGCCCAGGAGGTGGCACACACCACGGGAACACGCCATCAACATGTGGCCCTTCTATTTATTTAAACCTCGAGTGGAATAATATATGTTTGATTGCCCAGTTGATCTATTTGTGACAAGTGTTAAAACACATGTGCATTGATTTTCTTTGAGGAGCGTATTTCTAAGGGTAATTTAATAGTGGTATTGAGCATAGCTCTTACTGGCCAGGGAAAAGGCGGAGGGAGGGAAGGGATGGGGGGGATTAGATGAAGAAGAGAGAGACGCTAATGGCATTTTCGCAATGCAATTGCTTAGGTCAGTGAAAAGCTGTCACAGTTTAATGCACTTGCTTGTTGGGGATGTTATCATGTGCAGGATTAAGCCATTCCAAAACACAAAAACAAGAGCAGCAGCTTGTTAGCGAGGGAAGCTGTTAAAGAGCTGCTGCTGTTGCAAAGTTATGATCACTGCATGGCAGGAGTTCTCCTGCTGCTCTCCACAAGGCCACAGGGATGCTCTCATCTTCTGGGACCAGCTCGTCTTCATTTCCTCTCTTCCCCGAGGAGCCGGTACTTGGTGTTTGCATGGAGATCCCGAATCCAGAAAGGTCATTAGGGGATAGACACAGAAGGGCTAGATCCTCGGCATGGGGACATGCACGTACGTCTCTTGGCTTCGGGCTGAGTCCCGCTGCGCTGACGTGTCTCTTTGTAGTGATGGACAGTGTTAGCAACGGGCTCTGGCTCCCTCCTTCCTGGCTGCGTCGACTCTGCGGGGCTGACAGGAAAGGGCCGCGTCACAAACTTGCCCGTGTCGCCCAAAATCAGCAGATCCGGCTCTGAATGTGCATGGGGAGCTGCTGTATGGGGTAGGATGGTAAGGCTGCGTCACCTTCCCATTGCCATTTTTCATAGTGGGGTTGTATTTTAGCCTATCCCCTTGCTGGCCTGTAAGCTGCTCTTTACCACATGTAATATTTAGTTCTCTATCCAGCCTCATTTGAAATGTCAAAAACAATGGAGCATCTCCTCCTTCCTCCTGGGAGATGCTGTCGATGTTGGCGTCAAGAACTTTTTCCATATTTATACTTGACCTAAATTCTCTCTTTCTCTCAAATAGCCATAGTTTTAGCCCTCTGGCACCTATACCTCTTCTTTAGAGTTTTCACACTTGAAATACTTACGGCTTGCAATAATGCGGGTACCTTTATATGTATCCTAACCGGGCTATAAATCCTGATGGTTGACAAGGTTATTGTTATCTGGCTTCTGCCATGACCCACTGTTAAAATACATGACATAAATTACACAGAACATATCATACAAGCCATTTTTCCTCGTATGCAGCCTGATAAATATTAATGGCCCATTGCTGTAGCTTTGTACCGCGCTACTATTGGAGTCAATGAGGTTGATCCGAGGCATGATAATTGCCAGTGGACGTGGACCCTGGACAGCCGCCGAAGTAGCTCCGTCTCTAAGTATGATGCGCTCCTGGAACTCTGAGTTGTGTCTCAAAGGGGCTGGGTTTTTTTGGCGCCTGCTGTTTTGAACTCTGTACCATACAGAGGAGACCTAGCTTGCATGAGACAAGTCAACCCAGGACTCTTCCCATGTCTTTGCCGCTGCTTTTGGGTGGCGTGTAATACTAATGATATGTGTGCCTCCTTGCAATGGGATGGTGAGGCTGCCTCTGTCCCTGGACCCGCCTCACTGCTCTTCCCTCTCACCTTCAGCACCCTGCACCTCCCTTTATCTCCGGCATCTAAATTCGTGGCGCCTGCCTCCCGTAAATGGCACTTGATCCGCTGGAAATGTGAATCCCGGTCGGTAGCGTCGGCTCCGTCATGCTTATCAGAAATACATTATCAGGTGGGGATTAGACAGAGCCTGGTGCTCCTGTTGCTGTCCACGCCGGGCGAATAATGAATCATGAAGGTTCCTGGCACGAGAGACAAACGCGCTTGACAGGCGGGGAAGCGCCCGCACCGGCCTCTCACTCACTTTAACGTGACAAACACAGCTCCTTCAGAAAGCTTTCCGCTCCATTCACTGTTGTGTGGCTGCTTCTGGGTTTTTTCCCTTGTTTTCCTCCTCCTCCTGCCTTCCCACTCTGCCAGCCCCTGAGCCCCTCTGTAACAGAGAAGAAAGGGTGAGGATGGATTCAGGAGGCCACCGGAAGCCCCGGTTGCACACCGCTTTGTGGTCAGCTCGGTCGGGACGCTGCCTATTTGGGTCCTGATGTGCTGTGAACTTGGATGTTCCGTGTTTCTCCCCTCTTGCTGGTTAAATAGCTTTCAGGAGAGGATGGAGTGTGGCAGAGATGTCACTCTGCTCACACAGCCCTCGATCTGTGGCCGTGGGTGGTAGGGAAGGGACCTTGTCTCCCAGTACATCAGTCCTGCATCCTTCACTGCTGACCTTCCACAGCCCTCATGGTTTTGCTCCCTGCTCCCCCAGGCACTCTAGAGCTGTCTGTGCCTCATCCTGCGCTGCAGATATCCTGCTCGTCTCGAGTCCTTGCCCTTTTCTCAGGGTCGCTGGATGCTCACTTTGATTCTGTCTCATACCATCAGCAGCATCTCTCTTACCTCCCCTCCCTCTGCTGTGGAGAGAGCCTGCGCTTCCCCAGGGCTTTGCTGAGCGTGTAATGTAGAAAGACCGAACTCCTTTTCATGGTCATAGAACCACAGACTGGTTTGGGTAGGAAGGCACCTCTAAAGGTCATCTGGTCCAACCCCCCTGCAGGGAGCAGGGACATCTGCAGCTAGAGCAGGTTGCTCAGAGCCCCGGCCAACCTCACCTGGAACTGTTCCAGGGATGGGGCAGCGACCACCTCTCTGGGCCAGTGTTGTGGGTCAGTATAGGAAAGGCAGCAGCAGGTCCTTCCGCAGCATTCCTGGAATCCGTGAGAGGATTCCTGCCATCACTGTCCTCCATCTGCCCTGCGCCCTGTTAGTTACCCACCATTCAGACGGACAGACGGGTGGACGTGGGGTACCCAGTGATATACAGCCCAGTGCGGGTGGCTGTGAGTGAGCTCCTGTTCTCCAGCATCCCTGTTTCACCAGCACATTGCAGCTGACCTGTGGTGTAGGGACCTTGACACAAAGGAGGGTGCAGGATGGGGCCACGGAGAGGAAGATGTTTCTCCACGCCCAGGTATGGGATTTTTCATGGCGTTCAGCTTTGGCCTGCCTCTTGTCTCATGTAAATCAGCCGTGGCAATGCCATCTGTAAAGGCTGTCTAAACGAGACGCGACTCCAGCGCTGGCGTGGTTTTTTTCCCTGCAGTTGTCATCTAGAAGCATGCAATAAATTTTATGGACCAGGGTTTATCGAGCACAGAGGATGAGGAATTGAGCTGCCTGGCTTGAATCTGAAGCTGATGTTCTGGAGGGAAAAGGCACTTTCAGACCAGTGCTTTGATCACTCGCTACCCGCTTTCTGGAGGAAGTCAAACGACCGTGAACTGGGCGAGCCATTCCCAGGGGCAGCGGAGAGTCTGGTGCTGGCTGTCCCCTGCCTCTGCCGTGTCTACCACAGGTGACATCTGTCTCTTTCTCAGCCTGTTTTAAACACATCCCACCTGCTGCTGGGAGGATGTCTCGGCTTGGAACTGGTGGTGACAGTCCCTCTTGTCTCAGCCTTCCAGGAGGTGTGACATGAGCTCTATGACTCCGGCTCTTCCCCCCATCCCAGCCAGCGGGGAGGGAAGGAGCCGTGAGCCCGCATCGCATCTGCCGCGTGGTGTGAGCCTGTGCCGGCAAGATTCCCGCTAATTAATGTCAAACTTACTTTAGCAAATAATACACAGATCTCATCCTGTGGAAGGAGTTGGTGCCAGAACCTTTCTCAGTGGCTCTGAAGGAGATGCGGCTCTGAAGTGCTGGGTTTTGAGCATGGAGTGAGGCAGGGATGTGCCAGGAAACAGAGGTTACTCCGTCAGAGGCAACAGTGTGAAAATACTCCTGGGATTTTGTGCCTCAGACTGCTGGGCAAACACCCAGTACCGGCTGTACTTTTAGACTTTTAAAACCAGTTTGTGCCACTGGCTCGTGCCAGTATGGACTCGGGAGTTTTGAAGCCCCCTCGTACTCCTTTAGTCTTTTTCTGTAGCGAGAGGTTTATTTGCATTTCTCTTGGAGCAAATGGTCCTCCTCACATAGGGAAGCTGGAGGAAGAGGCAGAGCGAGCTCCAGTCCTCTCCCACCTCTCCCAGCGCTGCAATATTCAGTAATTCCTGCTTGTGGGGGCATTTGCCAAAGCACGGCTAGGTGACCACTACCTTCATTCCCAGACTATCACGGAGCAGAAATGAGCTGGTGATTTATCGTTCAGGCCAGAAAAACAAAGCAGTGGGTCTCTGGCAATGCTGGCAGGGTCGCTTCTGTGAGCTGAGCCAGCTCACCTACTTTCGCAGAGCTGATATTTCAGAGATTGCCACTGTTAGCTGGCTATTAGCATCCCCATTTTTCATACCAGTCAGTTGAGGCACAGGAAGAAAACAAGCAGAGCTCTGGGCTTGTGCTGTTCTGACTGCACTGCCTCTTGTAAGTGAAGGCTGAAGGGACTTCCTGCCTCCTTGCCCTAGGTCAATGCCACACCGGCCAGCTTGTGACAGCCAGTGCTGGCCAGCACTTGGAGGGGTTGTGCTGGTTTTGTCTGTAGGGTTTTAGCAGTGTTATGTCCTCCCATAGGTCTGACACTGCATTACGCCCTTAACTGTGGGCTCCTTTTACCTTGTGGGACAGTTACAGCTGAAGTGACTGCAAGTTTCTTACTCCCATTAATGTCAATTCCCGTTATTGTGCCATTTCTGTAGAAGCCGCCCCGAAGGCAACGTGTGCCAGGCTGGGGGACCGCTCGAGACAGCCCCACGTGCTGGGATAGCCCGGAGGACACGCTCCCTCTTGTGCTCCAGCTGGAGGCACAGGAAGAGCCACGGGAAAGCTGAAGAGGTTTGGGACTAAGAGCTCAGAGGAAAATTTCCTTCGGAGCATCTTTTCCCCGACAGGAAAAGGCCGCCTCTGTCAAGAGAGACGCTGACGTGCGAAACATCTGCTGTGTGCTAAAAAAAGGGAAAAGGCGGATAGAAGCAAAAAGCCCAGAATGTGATTTCCCCCTCCCTTCTGCTTGTTAACCAGGGAAATGGAAAAAAAAAAAAGTGTATGGGGTGAAAAATGAATAAACAAATGAATAAAGTAAAATGATCAGTGAGATGAATTTTTGGCTTTTGTTTCATTTGTGGACATCAGAATTGGTATGGGGGGAATCGGGTAGCGTCTGGACAGGTGGACTGTCAGTAAAACAGGCAACGCTAGACCAAGTAAATTAAATCAACTGTGGCATTTCTAGGAGGCTGGACATGGAAATAACACCAAGTGGAAGGGAGCTCTGAGCTGGGCTGAAAGAGGGGCAGGTGGCATCGCCGAGCTGAGCACTCCTGACCTGCTCGATCAAAGGTTGGATGTGCAACACGATATTGGTCCCCTTGGTGTTCATGGAGCCTCTAATTACCCCTCACTCATGATCTCCTGGGTGTGAGCCTATCACAGTCCCGTTGTGGTACCAGAGCAGGCTGGGGAGGTGGTGAGGCGCAGAGCAGCCCATGGTTTGAGGCTCTGAGATGAGCACTAGATGTGGAGTGTTCTTGGCAGATGCCATGGCTGAACTTTCTGCCTTCCCTGAAGCGAGCGGTGCCATTCCTCCTGCCCGAGGGGATGGGGTGGGCGAAAGCAAGAGAGATGAGCCGCGACCTCGCGTAGACAATAGCACATTGGGTGGAAATTAAATGCCTCCCCATCTCCTCCCAGCCTGTTGCTTGAGCAGGGACTGGGGATCAGCTCTCCATTGCCCAGGGGCTGCGGGGTGGTCAGCCAGCCAGGGACGGGAGCAGCAGTGGCTAGGGGAAGATGTTGCAGTCGTCAGATGCAGCGCTTGGTGCGAGCTCTGTGCACTCACCCGCCGTACTAATGCACCTGTTTGTCACTGTCCCTGCTCTTCCTGACAAAGTGGCCTTATGTTTCAGTCAGAGGAGGAATCTGTCTTGGTAGTGGGAGGGGAAACAGCTCGAAGCCTGCAGGAGACAGGTACAAGGCGGTAGGCCTCCTGCATCTCAGCCTGGCAGTGACAGCCAGGAGAGAGATGGCCTTTGCCTGCAGGTGGCTGAGCCTCCATCACGTCTGGCCAGTGAGCCGGTCCGGGGGACCATCTGTCTCCGCCTGGTGCGTGCCCACGCCCCGTGTCAGTCACTCCTTGGGTCTCCTTGGAGGAGCAGAAGGCACCAGGGGCACGGGTGCAGCTGAGGGCGGCAGTACCTGGCGCGAAGGATAGCACCGTGGCCATCTGTCCTGCACGCACCCAAGGGCACCCACGGTGGCCCAAGGAG
>JANIJG010006494.1:0-31271 GCA_024611175.1 Megaceryle torquata | reverse complement strand
CAATCCTGTTGCAAAATCAAATGTATCCTCTTTTCTTCTTTTTTTTTTTTCCCCCCTCCTTATTATTTTTTTCCTCCCTTTTTAATACACTCTTCAAAGCTCGCTCCGATCAAGTGTGCGATTTATCTCGGCGGAGTTGGAGTTTTAAAAGGAACAGCCGACTGTGTGATCGCGTTATTAACATTTATACCTCGTCACGGAATGTCGACGGATTAATTATGCCATGCGGTAGAAAAATCAGCAGGCGGCGTGGGAGGGTGGTGGCAAAGCTCACGTATTCATAACAGGACGGGGTGGCTCACGCACGCCCTGCGCGGTTGTTGGCGCCGTGTCCGTCAAAGGCACCTTCCCTCAGGGCTGGTGGGGATGAGGACGTGACAGCGGGAAGGGAAGCATGAGCAGCAAAGGTCGCAGAGTCCCATCCCCTTTGCACTGCCCCAGAAGATGTTTTGGGGACAGAGAGCGGGCGTGAGGAGCTTTGCAATTGTTTTCTTTTAGCCTGAAGAGCATCAAGAGGTGACACGCCCAGATTCTGTGTTGAGGAGTTGGGGCTTTGCTCTGAAGCTGTGGCTTTTGTCCCTGACTCATCCCCCCACCAGTTTGCCCTTCTCTTAGCAAGTGCTGTCAGCCCTTCTTGCCCAAAACTTCTCCGCCCAGGGTGGAGGGTGTCCTCTTCTGAGGTCTTGACTGGCACTAGGAGCTTTGCAGAGAGGTTGAAAACATTTTTAGTGGACGAACGTGAGATGGGTACCTGTACAGGGAGAGGCTTTTCCTTCCCCAGAAGGCAACTTGGGGCCATGGGGCACAGTGTCCAAAAGATTTATATGGGGCAAAATAAGAAATTGCTATTGTGTGAGCCTCAGGGGTGGGGGCAAAGTCATCTGACAGCACCCCCGTCTTGTTTGCTGTCCAAGCCCAGCTGGGGAATTTGTTTGTCGATGTCTTGAGAAGCATCCAGGGAGTGCTGCTTCTCGGGAGCTTCTCAGGGCATCCTGGGTTTCTGTTGGAGATGTTGAGCGTGATCCTGCCCCGGGGTCTCAGTATCTATAGGGAACAGCTTTGGCAAGATGGATGGATGTTGAATGAAGGGCGGGTGCTTGGATAATTGATACTGGCCAGCCTGACTGGACAGCAGAACTCTGTGACTGGGAATAAATCCTTCTACCTGCAGCTAGTGACGTTTGTCATCATCCGAGCTGCTCTCACAGCTCACGCCGTGCCCTCTGGTCATCCTCGGTGGAAGAAAAGCTCACCCTCCGCAAGCCCTTTTGAGTTGCTATTTCTGTTGCAGCCTCTCTGTCCCTAAGTGCTGGGCTTTCTTATTTTTTTAATAATGAATCTTTTTTCTTGGTGTGTCTCAGGGGGATGTTTTATATGAAACAATTTGCCTGATCCTTCTCGAATAATTTCAAGCAGTGTCTGGGGTCAGGTCACAGGGATGTACTTAGGCTGGTTGGGGATTTCTTTGTCAGCAAAGCCCAGGCTTTTCGAGAGGCAGCACAGGCATTAGAGATGCCTCGGCGGCAAGTACATCTTTCCCTCGTGCTCTTCTCCTGTGTTCCACTCCCTGGTACAAGCTCTTTGCTAAAGAAACCCAGCCGTGTGCGGCCGTGCTGTCGGGAATGGCCTTTGGGGAGATCTGCAGAAACCTTTCAAGGCAGCTATCCCAGCTCTGAGGGGGTGTTGAACCTGCCGGGCAACAAAGGGAACCATTTAAGGTGGGCTTTTGAAAGCCTTCCCGAGGATTTAGCTTCTCCATTTCCAATCAAATGAACTTTCCTTCTTCCTGTGCGTGCAGCTTCCCAATGCCTCTTTTTACAGCCTCGGCCTTTCAGGCTTAACTAAAAAATGGGAAGAACAAAAGCATGATTGAGAAAGGCACTTACGCAAACGGTTGAAGAACAGATTTTCCTCGCCTTTCAGCTCAGGCTTAGAGGTGCTTTGGGGCTTTGCTCCGTGAAATTGGGGTCCTAAGGCGAGTGGCTCAAATCCCTTCTGCTTTTGAGCCCCTAGAAGCAAAAACCACATTGATGGGAAATAGTTTGATCCACCCAGAGCAGGTTCTGGTCTCAGAAATGTGAAGATTTTTTCCATTTTTATGGGTTTCTTTCCTAACTGGGATGGAAACAAAGGCAGAAGCCTCAGAGTCATTTGGAAAATGAGTTTTCTGTTAACGGCAAAGTTTATCTGCTTTGGGGTGGCCAGGCAAGGTTTGTCAGTGATATCTGCCAGATGCACAGAGAGCCCTTAAATAGATGGGAACCCAGGAATGCAAAGGATTGGCTGTTAGCAAATGGAAATGGGGAGCGAGGGGGAAGGCCAGGAAGGTCCAGAATGCCAGTGGACAGAGCCAGCCCCTGCAGCTCCCCAACCGGAGCTGGATCTTCCTCCAGGTTCCTTCCTGCCTTTCTGGATGAGAAATGTCAGATAATTGATTTATTCCGGCCGCGACCCACCCGCCTGTCAGCTGCCCTGCTTCCCCCGAGCGCCTGCAGTCGCTTTCCCAGCCCTGCTCGGCTGCTTTCTCACCACACGAGGACACGGTGGCTTGGCAGGGAGCAGATGGGCAACCCATCCTGTAGACATTGAGCACAGGAGGGTTAGCGCCGAGTTCTTTGGAGGCTGATGGATCCCAAGACCCCAGTGTGTTGCAGGGAGCATTTGAGAGAGGGCTGTTTGTAGGTGGGAAGGTGGGTTTTGCGAGCAGAAGGTCCTTTTCCAAGTAGCCCTCAAGGTTAAAGTTGGATGCTCCTTCCAGATGGTCTCCATCTGATGCATCTCATTACGGGGTTGAGCTGCCTCTCAATCCCGGCCTCCCAGTGCCAAGAATAACAAGGAATGGAAGCCAGCAACAGCGATCGCTGCTGTTAGAAGGGCAGAAGATGATTTAAGGGTCAAGACAAGACCATATGGCCCATCAAGGCCCCAGTGTAACAACCCAGAGGAATATAAAACAACCTGCATTAGTGATCATCCCCCCTCCTTCCTTATCAAGTCTCTTTGCTGCAACCTTTGCAAGATCAGTTGCCCGGCTCCTTCTTGCTCCGATTTATGCCCCAAGCTACCTTTCCAGCACCCTTTGGGTCCCTTCGTGGGGTGTCTTCCCTGGAGAAACAGTGGGAGGGACAGAAATCTCCCAGCTTTGGTGATGGGAGAGCCACCACTCAGCACTCAGTGTCCCGCAGTCCATTTGCCCAAGGGAACACTTAGAGTGCTGACCTTAAAGAGCAATTTCGGGCAAGCACAGAGCAGCTCAATTGTTCATAAACCTGACATTTATGTCTCGGAGATTCTTTCTCTGCAGGATGCACTGCTCTTTATGGTTTTATCAAATAAAATGTCCCTTCACCCCCAACCAACCTCTTTCTCCTTCCCTGATGTTTTTGTAGGGCAGTTATCACAAACAGAGAGCTTGAAGGTATCTGCCTGTCCTTAATACCGCGGTGCGGGTGAGGGAGATGGTTGTGTATGCATTAGCTGGCGTGAGTGGTTAAGACCGTGCTCTGGTCCTCTAATGTTGGTAATTACCGAGCGGGGATTAGGGGCCTGCAATTCGCACGCGTAGAGAAATGGAGTATTAAATGTAAACAGATCAAACTACCTGATGGACCTTGAAAGTTTATTCCTGTGGCTTTCAGGGCTCCACAGAAACGCTTCCCGTGCTTTCACATCATTTCCCTCTTCTGTGTGGGAATGAAGCCCTGGACTGGTTTATAAACATTAGCGTCATCCCAAAATAGCCAGGGGACAGGATAACGAGCTGGACGTGGGGAGCTTCCCACGTCCCTTCACGTTTGGATCTTGCAAAGGCGGTGGCTGCGGCCGGAGATACCTGTGAGAGAGCTGCCCGTGGCACGATGCTGCGGTCTGGGCGTGCTGCTGCCTCCCAGTCCTGACCCAGTAGGGACAGCGGTGCCCCGCTGCGAGCTGTCATCTCCCGTCCCTCTGTGCCGTTCTGTCCCCCAGCTCCTGCTCTCTTGCCACACAAGGACACCCACCGGGTGTATGAACATCGCTTCGTCTGTTGACCGGGGCGCCTTCTGTCTGGTCTATTAATATCAACTCCACATGGAGAGCTTGCTACCCTGGAAGTGTTAATTAGCTTTCCCCCTCCTCCCTCCCATTATTTTTCCGCCTCGCTCTTTAGAAGATCTCTGAACCAGGAGATCAATGCCTCCTGCTAATCCGCTCTTGAGCAGCTTAGAGAGGCACCACAGAATACTCTGTTTAATTCTCCTCTAACACCTTTGCTAATCATCCTTCCCAGCCCCACAGCCCCAGGCGGGCAGCGAGGGAGAGGCCGTGTGGGGAGCGCAGTAGATGCTCATTCACACCCATCTGGGGGACCTGGCAGGACCTGCACACTCTGGGCGGGGCAGGGGAAGAGGCAAAGCAAGGAGGGGAAGGTCCCTCGGGATGAAGAACGTGGTGTCAGCGTGCAAACCGTGTAAGAGAGAAGAAAGCCTTATCTCCGTTTGAATTTTGATGCTTCTCGGTTGCGTTGTCTCCCACCTGATCCTCTTCCTTCGGCAGCCGGAGATACAGATTGTGTCATAGTCGTGGTTTAGCCTCTGCCAGCAACTAAATGTCCGCAGCCTCTCACCCACTGCTTCCCTTCTCCTCCTTCCACACCTCTTCCTGTGGGATGGGAAGGAGAATGGGGAAGAATAAAAAAGGTGAGACCCTGTGGTTTAAGATAAGGACAGGTTAATAAAACAACACAAAGAGAGAAAACAACAGTGTTAATGAAATGATAGACAAAGAAGTGAGAGGCTCTAGCTGTGCTCCAGATGCTGCTTTCTGCGTTCTGGCCGCATTTACGCTGCACACCAAAGCAAACCGATAATCAGCCCCTGCCCTGGGCCAGCCCTCCTCTTATACAGGGGGAGGACTCAGGGTGGTGGAGGAGGAGGAGGAGGGGAACTGGTGGGCAGGGGAGTGGTGGGCATGCAGGTGCATGGTCTTTAGCTGCTGGTAGAGGCTCAACTATGACAGTTATGAAATCAGGCTGCTAGTAACACGGGTAGTAGTTGTTCCTCTTGGTCTCTCCATATGGTGTCCCAGAGACCATAAGGGCTTGTTGGTGTGAGTCAAACCCCCAGATGCTGGGGCCTGAACCAAGCCGTCACTGTGAACGGTCTTCCCCGTGGGCAGAGAGATGCAGGAGGACTCAGGAATGGGGCAGTCACCTCTGCGTGCTGCCACGGTCTTTGAGATGCTGCCCATCCTGAGGCTTGTCGGCTCACTGCAGCCAGGGGCTGTAGGCATTGGGAGCTCTGTCTGTCACCTCCCCAGCCACTCAGCTCCCTGTGCCGTGGCCGTTTTCCCCTCTGTGGGAGCAGGACTTCCTTGGGGTCACTTAACTTTGAATCGTCCCAGCAACCCCACGTGGCACCGGGGAACTAGAAACCCTAGAGTTGTGTAAATAAAAACCCCGAGGGTTGGAGAGCCTCCCCCGTGGGTGACAGTCATCATGCTTTGGCTCATTGGCTGGCTCTGGACACGCTTACCAAGGGCTGTGTCTCCTCAGCTGGAGAAGACAGTGGCCTGGATTTAGCTCCGAGGACCTTAACAAGCCTTTCCATCTCCAACTGCTGTGATTCAGCTAAATGGTTGTGAGCAAAAGCCCGCGTGGAAATGAGGATGCCTGTTAATGAGTCGTGCTGCCAGAACCAGGAGGAGCCAACTCCACAGGGAGTTTGTACTTTTTATTATCTTTTTTTTTTTGCCGCTACCCGCGTTCAATTGCAGTGAATTGCATATTTCTCTGAGGCTTCTCAACAAACAATTTACAGTGTAAATATATTTGTTGGCATGCAAATCAGTCTGCATTATGAGTCTTGATTAATATTATAATGTGTTGATGAAAGCCTCTAAGTGGTTCTTGGAACCAAGGTTCCTGACAAAGATCAGCTGTTTGGGTGCCCAGCGTTTGCGGAACGTTAGATTAGGGTGGTTTTTCCCTTTGTTTTGGGGGGTTTCTCCCAGTGCGTGATGTTTAATGGTTTGTTTCTTTCCCCTCTCCCTCTGTTTAAGACGCTGAGTGTGAGCATTGTCGTGGTGCTTCAAACCGTGCCGGGAATTAACACAGCCAAGCTCTTCCCCGCGCTGCTGTGGGGTGGTCCTTGGCCCATGCCGCTGGTTCCGGGGCTGCTTGAGGTCATGTCTGGAGGTGGCCAGGGTGGCCGTGCCACATGTGCGATGCTGGGGAGGATACTGGGCGGGATGCAGGGTTATTGGTAATGCCTGCACTTGGTGGTAGCGGGGACGGTATGTGGAGTGGCATACAGGTGTGTGGCCTGGAGGTGCTCGGTGAACGGCGGAGCTGCTGAGGCTCGATCGCCTCTGGGGCCATCCCTGGAGGCTGCGTTCCCCCAATACTTCTCTGCTGCCAAGGAAGGTTTGTGATCGGTCCCCTAAATGTGGCAACTTCTGTGAGGCTCCTTCCCCTCCGAGGGGATTCCCTGCGCTTCCCAGGACCCGACAGCTTTGAAGTGATGCCTTCCCTGCTGTGGCAGTGCCATTCAAGGGTTCATTGAGGGGTGCGGGGAGCCCCTGTCCCACCTCAGCTGCTCTTCCCCCAGCTCCATCCTTCGTGACGGCTCCTAAAGCACCTGGAACACCCACGTCTCCCTTTTCCACCCCATTCTCTTCACCTAAAGTGGGCTGTTCCTCATGCTGGGTCACCCCTGGGGAGGAGGATGCGTTTCCAGCAGCTTTCTGGCATTCAATTGTGGTGACAGGCTTTGGGAGTTATCGTTCCCCCTCTGCGTTTTGGGACAGCTGCTCTTGGTACTCTTTGTTTCCTGTCCGTTGGAGCTGAGCTCCCAAAGGTGTCAGGACACTGTCATTGGCTTGGCTGTGCCCACCCAGGCACAGTGTGAAGAAAAGGTGAGAGGGAAAAAAATAACCCTTTTTAGCAGGCACTGGCACGGGGTTTAGTGACAGCCTCAAGTTCTGATCTTTGTTAAGGGCTCTTTCACTCGAAGGGTGACAGGGAGCACTGTGAAATACTGAGTTTTATGCTTGTACTGCTCCAGAGAGCTGTGCAGGGGCACACCAACTTCCCCTGCTTCGAGCTTGGTAGGAATGGGACATTTTGGGGCAGCATCTCCCCTTTCAGCAGCTTCCTAGGCTCAAGCCAGCTCCCCGCTTTGCTCCTCTTCATCTCTCTGTAGTCCCGAGCAGTTTTCTGCCAGGGCTTGTGGTGCATCTGACCTTCCCCAGGCCAGGAGGATGGCATGGCCGTGCCCACCCTGCTCATCGCCCTCCAAGCGCGTCAGAGTTGGAGTACGGCAGGGGAAACACAGACACCGAAAGGAGACATCAAGAGAAGGGGATGGGAAAGAGCGACCGAACACACGCACGCCTTAGAAGAACATATTGCCTTTTTTTTTCCCCCCTCACTCTTCCTTTTCTTTTTTTCTGAAAGCAGCTGTGCTTTTTTCCAGCACTTTTAAATGGTTGCCAGGGAAACAGAGCAAGGGAGAGTGGAAAGGTTAGATGGATATTGGACGAGGCTAATGCACTTGTTTCAACCAAGAATTGACAGGTGCTTAGGACACCGAAGGTCCCGATAACTCCTCATTTGCACGGCTCCTCTGCAGAGCCTCGCGTACCTCCCTCCCGCCGTTAATTGTGTTTTAATCATTTGCAAATTATAATCCATCTCCATCGGGGGATCTCTAATGGTGGGTTTATGGAGCGTGTCCGCATGTTCCTTAGCCCTTCCGGGACACCAGGGATGAAATATCTGGTACACTGGGACCCGCTGGTACGGGCGGTCTGGTTTGAAGGGAGTTGGATGCTGGCGGAGATCCTGATGGAAAAGGTGGGAATTGCAGCTGGGCGGCCCAAAATCCCCTACGCATTGGCACAGGGTGAAGGGCTGGTGGGAGCCTCATTTGCGAGTGGCTGGCTGCTTCTCCCAGTAAGGAGGCCGGTGCGGAAGAGGTGGTGATGAGCAAATCCAGTTAAGGCATCCCCTTGCCTGCTGAGCCAGCCCCTGGCTCGGCATCAGGAGACCTCCCGGCAGCTCCGGTCCAGCCCCACAGGGCTGCTGGGACCCATAGTCCTTGGGCACTGGCAGCCCTGCTTGGCTTTTTCACCTTCCTCTGGCTTAAAACCCAAAGGTGAATGTCTCGCTGTGGATTTTTGTTGCCGTCGTGGCGTTTGGAGGGCTTTTTCCCCCTCCTTCTGTTTGAGGTTTTGTTTTTGTTTCACGTCTGTCTTGTCTAAAATAGCAGCTCCATCTACAGAATAACCAAGGGACCTTAAACGAGGCAGTTCAGGATGAGCGTCACATCTGGTATTTGCAAAACAGAGCGAGCAATAAATAGCTACGGTGTCGTAAAGCTCTGGCTCTGGAGAGGCAAGGGTGGCTAGTGAGGCTTTTATGGCTTTTTGAGGTTGTAGTGCTTTCCTGGGGACAGCAGAAAGGTATTGATTAAAAAAACCAACAAACCTAACCCTACTCGTGGGCGGGTGAAAGTAGAGGGAAGTGATGGTGTGATGCTGAGGGCTGGGGGAGCCCAGCTCTGCCCCTGGTACACCCAGCATACCCAAGCACATCCATCGCCTCTGAGGATGGACAACAGGGCTGCCTCTGCCCGGGGCTTTCCAGGGTGACCGTGTGGGGACTCTGCCCTCATCCTGCCACCCTCTCCAGAATGCTTGGCTGAGTCCTCCCTGGCCAGCTCACAGCTGAGTCGTAGAAGACAGACAGAACAGGGTTTAGTCTTTGCCCAGAGCCACAAGCAGAGCTTCTCGCTGCTCGTCCTTGTCAGCAGCTTGCCAAGCCTGCACCCTCTCCATCACGCTAGGTACCGGGCCAGCGCAGAGATGAGAGGTGCTCGTATCCCTATTATGACATCATCAGTGTCACAGCTGAGGGCGAGGGACTCATGCAATGTCACTTCAGGTATTTGAAAATGGCTGTGCCTCTGCTGCGTGGTGGTTCATCGGCCAAAGGGCTCTTTGCCCCCCATCAGTCCCAACTAGAGGGGCCTCTGCATTCCTAAGCCTTGGGGGTTTTAAGAGAAAAGTGGGATTTTTAATTGTGATGCCAGGAGCCAGGCTGACAGCCCTGGGCCATGCACTGAGTGTGCCCCACACCTCCTCCTTGCAGGGCTTTCCTCTCCCCAGCCCACACTCCTCCCTCCTCTCTGGAGTGCTGCTGGCACGCCCTGCCCTGCCAGGTTCTTTGTGAGAATCTCGCCTTGCTTTGGAGGGTACCCGTGCTCTTGAGGAGAAGGGAACTTGGTCCAGGTCACCAGCTGCATCAGGAGGGATGTTGGAGCATCCGGTGCCTGGACGCAACCACATCTCCCATCCCTTCTGAGTTGCTTTCTCCAGCTAAATCCTGTTGATCTGAGGGGGAGGGCAACAAGTTGTGCTCAAGCAGACTGTAGAGCTGGTCAAAATAGGTTGTCACTTGCCTGATGTGAGCCTGGCTCTTCCAGAAGCTGTCAATGGACCTGAATTTAGGAGGGATTCTGGAGGAAGGGCAGCGGAGCAACGAGCTCTGCTGAGCTGCCTGCTGGCACACAGTGTGGGATGGTGAGCTGGAGCAGCGCTGGTGAGGCAGCTCCTTGGCACCGCTCGGCTATGGGCCACCACAGGGCTACCTTGCACCGAGATGGGCTCAAAAGCCGGTCGCCGGGAGGTGGTGACCTTGTTAGCGGCTCCTTTTTGGTGCCATCCATCTCCCCTGGTTGCGTGGTCTCGTGCCCTCGGGCAGCGCATCTGGGCAACGGCCGCCAGAAAGGTGCCTCTAGGTGTCAGGGCGCTGGGCTCCCCGGTGAGCTGGCAGCATTATAGTGCTTGAAAGAGAGATCAAGAGCGGGAAAAGGGGGTGGGAGAAGAGGAATGATTTATGAGGCTGTGGTTGGCCAAGCAGGGCATTCTCAGCATATTCCAAAATAATTTAGCATCATCTATTCTGCCTGCAGTGAGAGCTTGTTGCAGAAACCGAGAGAGAGAGGGGAAAAAAAAAAAAACCCAAAAACCAAAAACAACCCAGAAACCACATAAAGAACCCAGAAACCACCTTGATGGGATGGATAGAGCTTGAAGTTTCTCTTTTCCTGAGGGCGGCTGTCTCCTTCTCCCCGGTTCTCTCTGTAAATCAAACTGCCAGTGTCGGATCGGCAGCTCCGTCTTTCCTGTGGCCGCTTCCCCGAGGCCTCCCCATGAGCCGAGGGGATGTAATCACCACCTAGAACAGCTTGAAGGACACAAGCGCAGGAGCCGAGAGGACGATTTGTAGTGAATAATTTAGTGGATGAGTTTAAAGCTTTTGTTCTCGTCACCAATTACCTGCGAACTGTACGGGAAGGCTTTGATCATACAAATTCATTTTATATCGTCGCTCTCTGCCAACAGACCCACCTACCTGCTTAGCTGTGTTTTGAACCAATGTATTTTTCCCTGCACGTCGGTGTATTTTGGGGGTGGGCTGGCCCCTGCCCGTGCCTGTAATTAAGCTGTCATTTTAGTGGATGCAGTTTTAATTACTGGCTTTTATGGGTTGCACTGGAATTTGGAGAGTGGCGTTTGGAAATGGGAATCATTTTGTGGCGTGAAGTTGTCGGTACCCTCCCCGACCTCTGTGTATCACGGTGGGGTCTGCGCAGCCCTGGAAGCATTTTCATTTTAGGTGGAAGGAGACGAGATGGGCACGGGGCTGGGATGCCTGGGAGGGGCTGGGTGCTGGCATCATCAGCCTATGACATGCGGCCCCGATGGCGGCATGCGGTCGAGCTCATCTTCCCCCTCCTTGCCCCAGCATCTCTCCTCTCATGCTGTCAAGAGGCTTTTCCCCGCGTTCCCCTTTGTGCTTGACGGGGCCAGTTGGATCCAAAGCTCTCTACCTGCCCCCCATTCAATAGGGAATTTAGCAAAGTGCATGTGAAGGAGGCTGAGCGCCGCATGAAATGAAGTTGTATCACACTCTGAGATGAAATTATCCTTCTCGGCTTTCGGGGAGAGAGGACTCGCCGCAGCCCCCTGCGAGAGGTGGCCGCTGCCGCCTCCTCATCTCAGTTTCCATCCCTGGTCCCTCGTCAGGACTTGCTCTCAGTGCTAATGGCCCTCTATAAATAAGCCCCAGGAACTGTGATAGAGAACAATCATAAAAGGCAGGCGCATAAATTAAAGCCGATGTTATAATAAAACAGGCAAGCCCTTCATCGAGGGTTTTTATGTTTCTCCTTGAGTCGGCAGCTGTGCCAGGAGAAGATGCTTTCCACCCGCCTCAGCCTGGTCCTCCCTGTGACCACTATGGCCGTGCAGGCAGCAGAAATAGTTGGCATCACCAACTTCTTTGGCGTGACGGGTCAAAAAGCCGCAGGAATTTCCCACAGCAAGCTCTCAGCTTCCCTTGCTCAGGTCCTTAGAGTGGTGACAGGACCAGGAATTCATATCCAGGGTGGCTTCGTCTGCTTTTAGTAATTGTGGGAAAGCTGTAAATGAAACGCGATGCCCCTGGGTGTCTGAGAGCTCAGCTCCGCGCCGCCGGGGAGAGGTGGAAGTCGTTGCGTTCGCCCCAGCGAGCTGCGGTCCAACCGCCCGGGCCTGGAGGGAGATGCTGGTGCATGAAATATCAGTATCTTGGTGTGGTTAGAGATGCACACGTGGTACCCCTGAAAGGCGGCTCCTTCCCCTTTGCCCCACAGTGGCCAGCCGGCTGGAAAAGCCCGTGACGGTGGCTGGCACGCAGGCTTTCTATATATACTGCACCGCGACTCCTGCCTCTCCCGGCGAGTTCAGAGCTGTCTCTTCACATCACGTCCCGGATGGCTGAGCCGCCCGCTCCTGAAGTACAACTTCTCTGTGGTGAAGTAGCCTGAGAGATGCAGCGAGTCATGCCGTGGGCACGGGGTCGTTCAGGGCTCTGGTTTGTGCCCTGTCGAAAGCTCCTGGTCACGCAATGTGGCACGATGCTGCATGGGGGGGTCCTTTTTGGTGATGTTCCATCATCTCAGCCTGCTCCCAAAGCCCGTTTGGTCACTTTGGAGCTGAGCTACTGGCCCTGAGAGATGGCAGCAAGGATGCCGACTCCTGCCGGGAGTCTGCCCTTGCTTTGGAGCCTGCCCACCCATCCCTTGCACTGAAGTCCAGATATCAGCCCAAAGATGACAGGCCAGGGATGGGGAAGTGGCAGCAGATTCCTCTTGCAGGAGATGGTGGGGACAATGTGGAGAAGAACTAGTGCTGGCTCATCATTTGAGGCTCAGAGCCATTTGAAGGCGTGTGGTGGGGCTCTGCACCGGGCCAGACATGCAGCTCCGTGCCTCGGGGCATCAGTGCGAGGGGGAAAGGTGCTGTGCGGAGTTACATGTGTCCGGAGGCAACTCAAAGGCATCCTCCTGGTGCTTGGGCACCTTGTCCTTCTGTAGGGCTTTCTGGAGATGCAACACAGCCCGTGTTGGGAGGGTAGAGGGGATGGGATGGCACAAGGAAGAAGAGGGAGAGCGATGGAGGCAGAAAGGGAGGGATGAGGAGAGGAGGTGAGCAGGTAGCTCCACTGTCTGCTCCCCGCTCCCCTCCGCACTCTGGCCTGAGCTCCCCCTCGTGTTCAGTCGCACATATTTCTCCAGCCTTCTCCCGACCATCCTCCCTGAGTTAAGGTCGGGATGTTCGATTATTTCATGCTGCATTTGCGCCGGAGGAGCCGAACCCTGGTTGGGCACGGCTGCCAGCTTGCTTCTCCCTGTGACTGAGGCATCCCCACTTCTCCCTGGTGACATCACAGCCACAGAGGCACCTCCAGCTGTTCTGACTATTCAGGCCCGAGCCACATGCTCAGACGAGCTCCACTGAGAACCAGAATTCCATAGTTTTGATCATGTGAGGAGAGGCGAATATCGCGGGCATGCCCTGCCTGGTGCATCTGCTCCGGTGTTGCTCAGACAGCTGCTGGGTTCCTTTGGTGGGCAGAGGCTGGGATGTGCCATGCCTGCCATGCCGGTGCAACACTGCTTCCCTCCAGAGACTGCCTGGCCGCTCCCTGCCACCATCACCGCTCATCAGCCCCTCGCCGGTCTCACATGGGGTCATTTTCCGCTCTATTTCCTCCCCCCACAATTCCTCTGCTTTCTTCTTCGTCATCCCATCTGGGATCAACTATGACCAGAGATGTGAAGCCCTGAGACCGCAGATCCCCTCGGGGACTGTTTGCCCACATCACCTGTCGGATCGGAAGCCTGCATGTCCTTGGAAAAATATGTATTTCAGGCTGCTGGGGTGCTAATTTGCAAGGCCCATTACTCAAACGAAACATTCAAATGGCCGTCCATAAAGCAGAGTCTTTATCCGTGCCTCCCCCTCCGTCTGAACTCCCCGCGCCAGGTATAGGCTTCCTGTCAAGCCACAGAGCCAAAAGCAAAGATTTATCGATAGGTGCCCTGACTTGGGCTTGCATTTTAATTACGTCGCCGTCAGCCTGGGCCGAGAATCGGCTCGGTAGCTCTTGTGTTATCCTCGCTTCATCTCTCTGGGTGAATGTGCCGGGAGAGACGCGGGTCCGTGGCATCCCTAAGAGGGACCCTCGTGCTTTCCCGCGTCCATTCCAGGTCCGTCGGAGGGAAGGCTGAGGGAAACAAGTCCTTTCCATCCCCATCTCTTGGTGCCTCCGTTTCCCTTCATGCGGGAGATCCATCGAGGGCTTAATTTCATGCTGGCAGTGAAGCTGCAGCCCCAGAAGGAATCGAGAAGCCACGCTTGACAGGGAGGGGCTGCGATGAGCTTTCGGGGTGCGTTTGTTTATTTTCCACCTGTGTTTGCGCATGGGGGTGAACGTAACTCTGACTCGTGGGCGCCGGACAACCCCGGCGTCTCGCTTGCTGCAGGTGCCAAGTTTGACCCGGCGCTTTCCAGCGGCAGCGATGCATATTTATCTGGGTGGCAAGGGATCCCTCGCTCGCTCAGCGCAGCAGACGCTGTCTCAGCAAAAACTGGGACTTATTATTAAAATAAATGACAGTAAGAGCAGCTTGGCTGTGTCCGTCTGTCCTGTGCTGACTTTATTATATGGAGCTGCTTTATCCCGGAACGGGGACTGGACACAGAGGAGACTCTCCTGGCTGTGCCGGGAAGAGCTCCGGAGCTCATCCCCTGCCTCAGTTTCCCCATAGGTAGCAGTGACTTGCGGAAGCGATGTAAGTCTTCGCCCGCAGCCCAGCGGGGGACTGCGAAAGGCTCCCGGCATTAATAAGCATGAAGCGCTTCGATATTTTTAGATGGAAGTGCCACGTATTGATATAATATTACTGTACCTCATTTGACTTCTTTTTCGATTGCAAGCCCCCTCTTGATCCCGTTACCTGCAGTAACAGTTATCTGGCTATATTTCATCATCTGAATATTTCAATTAAATTACTTTAAGGGGGGGAAAAAAAAAAAGCCTTCAGTGAAGTTGGAAATGATCACTGTATCACTCCAACTTCCCTCCATCCCCAGAAGGTTAATTGAAAGGCAGCCATCTTGGTGACGTTTAGACAAATGAGGATAATTATGTGTTCTCCAGCTCTTTGAGAGGTTAATTGCTTAGATGTACGAAGACTTGAAGAACAAAGAAGGAATAAATCAGAAGCAGGACTATGATCTGATAATGTAATTTGGTATATTCACGTACAACTCAAACAAATAAACCCCCTAATTGTGCCAAGGCATTCGGCCGCCCCGTGGGGTCACTGAGAGAAGGTGCCCGGCCCTCGGAGAGGATGCCGGTGGGTGAGGTCTTTGGCCGGCTCCTGCGCAGAGGTGGCTGTGGTCACCTCCTGCTGGTGTTGCCTTCTTCATGTGGCTGTCGCCGAGTCCTCGTGAAGCATCCAGCCCTCGTGCTGGCAGCTGAGGGGACAGCGGAGGCTCAGGGGCGGCGCGCAGAGGGTTTCCTCTGGAGGGTTATTTTCTGTTGCCTAATTGCTAGTGAAATGTCTGCAAATTGGCCGTTATATTCTCGGGCTGATGGCTCACCCTGGTCATTTAGAGATCTCGTGTTTGGCAGGAGCGCTTCATGGCTTTCGCCATGACATGTGGCTTCGCCCTCCATCGACAGAATTTCCCTCTTTTTGGAGCTTACTAGTTCTGCCCGTGAGGCTCGTGCACCAAAAATATTGCCATCCTGAAGGAGACCGACTTTTTTTGTTCCCCCTTGAATTTCCCCCTGGTGTGTGGGGCCAAGGGAGCTCGTGTCTGGGCGAGTCGGTTCATCCGTCCATTGGCCCCTCGGTCCCGCTGGGACGGAGGGCGCAGGAAGTGATGTCCAGGCCCCAGGGACGTCCTTTCAAAGTTCAGGCTTTTATCGAGGGCTTGGGGCTGCGCACAACGCCAGGCTCTGATACCGCTTCATTTTGCTGCTGTGACGGTCTGGAAACGGTGCTGATTTTTCTCCGCTGAGAGCTTGGGGGTGAAAACATCTTCATCTGGAATCTCTTCTCCCTTTTACTCAGACGCTGGGGAAGTTTGAATTGATTTCAAATGAGAAAATGCCTCCCCACCCCTTCGGGTGCGAGGAGCCCCGAGCCCTGGCTTCCGAAACACCGGCGAGTGGTTTTTTCCACCTATCTGTCAGGCCCGTCTGAAATTGCAGTTTAATTCTCTGTATTTGCTCGTGTATTGTGCATTAAGATACAGCGAGTTTATCCAGCAGTCCAGCTGTTTTGAAGATAATTACTACAGAACTCAACCTGATGTGAAATAATCCTCCCGGGCAAGCAGCCAAGAGCCTGAGACTTATCCTCCAAAGACTGAAACCTCTCCATTACCCTTAAGAGCCGCAGAGATAGGAGCGGGTGTCTCATGACAAATATATTTTTGGTAATAATTAACAGGGGGAGCAGGGACAAGAGCTTTGCTCCCCTGACTCAACTTCTATTGGGGTGGTGCGGGTCGGGCAGTCCAACCAACCCGCAGCATGAGGACCACGCGCCGCGGAGGCCCATCCGGGTTTCCAGATGAAGCGCCCTACGTGCCAATCGTCTCACCCGGAGACCCATTTTTGGGGTTGCCAAAAAGCAATAGCTGGGGCAAAACCCAACTTAAAACCCCACCGCCGGCATCGAGGGCTCCAGGTTCTCGATGGTTACCGGTCTGCTCACCCTGACGGCAGGAAACTTGGTGTTTCTTCTGCTCCTTTTGATTGAAGCACACTAGAAATCAGCCGGGGCGCAGGTGCTGCATTGTGTTAGATTAGCGTTGATTGAATCCGTACACGGGCGCTGATTGAGGCGCTGGGCTCCGACGATGCCGGCGTGCCGTGAGCAGGGGGGCTCGCCTTCATCGGCCCCCTCCGGTGCGGCGACGGTGCCGGTGCCGGCGGGGATCTCTCGTTGGGTGTTTTCTTCCCTGATGGGTTTTAGGGCAGTGCCCTGGTGTGGGGGGTAAAAGGCAGAGCTGTCTTCTCCCCAGGGAGAAGACAGCTCTCTGCTGATGTTTCCTAGGATGGGTAGTGATGCCTTGATGGGAAATGGTAGCGGGTGTTGGTGGGTGTCACTTTGGAGAGAAGCAGGAAGGAGGTCCCAGCCTTTTTCAAACTGCAGGATGACCATAAGGAAGTTGGGAACTGTCCGAGTCAGGGACATGACTTTGGGGAGAAGGTGCAATCCCTTAGGTACTACTTTGGTCAAGGCAAGACTCCTTGCCACCCTTCTTTCCATGTCTGTGTTTTTCCTGGGCTGGTCGCCCCTGCTCGGTGCCTTTGTTTTCATCTCTAGTGGTGAGATCAAGTGTGGCCACCGGCATCGACTGACGCCGTTGTTCTCATCTAAGTGCCGCCCGCTCTGTAAAAACCCCCATTGATTTGCTTTATCCAAAAGCCTCCTGCTTGATTTCTTTTGCCACTGCTTCGTATCGCCTTTCCCCTTGCTGCTGATGTCGCTGGGCTGCGCATGTCCCTGCAAGCTGGAAGTAAAAGCTGTGAAGAGGGAAAAGTGGGGCTTGAGGAATGAAAAGGAAAGCCCTGCTCGCTTTAAATAGAGCCGATGGCGCCGTCTGGATTTGCTCGATTCGGAATTAATTCAGCCTTAAGTCAGAAAACTCCGTGGAATGGCTTTGGGGGGAAGATGCAGTCAGTCAGCGGTGGCCAGGGCACCATGCAGGATGTCACCACACCACCTGTCCCTTCCCTGTGCAAACGACAATGCGTTTCAAAAGCACATGCAGTGCCTAAAGCCCTACAAATGCCGGGTGTAAACCACCCCCCATGGTGTTTTGGGTGGCGTAAGCCTTTCCGGGGGAGTGGGGGGGGGGCACGTGAGAAGCGTTCAGTCTGGATTTCTGCTGCCTCGCGCAGACGGCTCCCGCCTCCCTCATCATCTTGTTATCCTTCCAATGTCTGCGAGCCGCAGTCACGGACCAAAACACCATTAAACTATCCGAAACGGAGCAGCTCGGCAGCCCCTGCCCTCACAGGCTTATTATCTTTGCAGATGGATATTTTATATTTAGCAGCCTCTAATGTATCAAGTTGGGCTTTGATTTTTCACGGGGAGCAGCTTCTGTTCTGGTGCTTGGTAGCGGGTGGGCAAGCTGCCACCACAGGAGAACCCCTCCTCGACAAGCCCTGGGGTGGGCAGGAGGGTCCCGTAGCCCTCAGGATGGGGAGGTCAGTGGGGAAGGATTTGCTCGTGATCTGGAGCTTGTTTGAATAGCACTGGTGGATGGTGGGAGGCTCCGTGGGAGGCATTTGGGGTGGCTGATGTACAGTGTAGAGGGGCCTTATGGTGGGGGGGGAAGAAGAGTTTAGGCTGGCTGTGCTCCCCATGTGTTCCCTGCTCTTTGCTTTCTATGGGGGACATGGGTAATGAGTTGGGACTTGCAGAGTCGAGGGTGAGGGCTGGACGGGAGGTGGTCGTGCTGGGTGATGCCCAATGGCACACCCCAGGCCCCCTCCATCCTTGGGTCGTTCAGATGCTGTGGGGATGCTGTGGGTCATCTGGGTGCCGGGGTGGACAGGAGAGCTGGAATCAGGGTACCACGAGTGCCTCAGAGAGGGGACAGGGTGCTGGCAGAAGGCATCGGGAATGAAGACAAAGCGCGTCCCGCTCTGCACGCTGAGAATAACGATCAGGGGTGACAGTGACAGAAGCCCAGACCTGCCCTCGGGGAGCTATCGTGCGAGACCCGCCGCCACGCATCGCAGATGCCATTGTACCCGCAGCTAACGTGAGGGTTTACATTGCTGGGAAAGGATTAGAGGAGCCGCCGCGTTCGGTTGGCCCGCTTCTCATTTGCATCTTTAATGAAGCGGGAGCCCAGCCAGGTTCTGTTCTTTTGTGTTGACTTCTGAGGAAGTGTGTTTATTTCCGATGATTACAAATAAATCTCTTCTGCCTTTGCTCCAGCCGCTCGGAATAAAAGGCGTTCGGAGCCCGTTAACTCTGTAGCTGGGGTGAGGACCAGAAGCAAAGGAGAAATCCCATTAGGAGGCCCCAACACATGTAATTAATTTTTTTCTCAAAGAGAAGGGTGCCAGGGTGTTTGCTCTGCCCCAGTGATGGGTACTTTCAGTTGGATACGTACCAGGGTGAAGCGCCTCCCCATCCGCCGTTCTGGGGCTTCACTCCCGAACCAGGCGAGCTATTTTAGCCGCTGAAATCTGGGTCAGCCGTCCAGTTTGCGACTGGTTTTGGCACTTCCATTTGTCATTTTGACGAGGCGCGTTGCTTACGGGAGAAAAAAGCGTTTGGGGATTGAAGGACCGTGAAAGTGTTTAAAAGGAGAGGGCCGTCGGTTTGCATAAGGGAATGGGAGGGTTGGGAGTCAGTCCAAAGATGAGCCTCGCCACGGACCTTTCGACCCAGCTGGAGACCAGCGGTCTTGACTCTGCGGGTGCGAACCGGCATTGTGGACCCCGAGGGACGTGTTTTGTTGTTTCTGGGGTCTTGAGCATCCCATCCCTCGGGGCTTTTTGCACCCACGGAGAGGGGTTTGCCAGACTCACTTTACACTGCCTGCCATTTATCCCTCCAAACTAGTGCTGGAAAACTTGTGCTGACGCTGGACAAGGTCTTTAGGCATCAAGCGCAGCGCCAGCCTCCAGCTCCAGGCTCATCCCTGGTGTCCATCTGAGTCAGCGGTATGGGAAAGATCTGCAACGTGGACTGGGAAGGGCGGGGGATGAAGGCGGCGGGTGCTTTGTCACATCTTGCCCATAGGAGAAGCACTGTCGGTGTCATTGACGGGTGCGGGCAGGAGCCTGCTGCGGGAGCGACGCAGGGGTCTCTGCTAATAGGTCCGGGAGGGGGAGACGGTCGCTTTGTGCCGCCGAACGCCCGGAGCGCGTCAGCCGAGTTATCTGTATTGTTGACACTAAGTGAAGAAATTCCTTGGCGAACTTCAGAATTAGCATTTAAGGATGAGGAATAGGGGCAATTAGAGGGGAAGCGATGCAGCACCACCGCTGCCCCAAGCTCCCTTCCTCGCACGTCTCCCGGCACTGCCACTTGCGGGTTTGTTGCCCGAGAGACCCTGTGTGTCGGTGGGAGCCCCCCAGGGGTTGGGGGGTGGAGCTTGGGCAAAGACCAGAGGCTACTGGAAAGGCGCTCCAGTGGAGAGCGGGCACAGTGGGAGGCAGCTGAAGGGCTGCGCGTGGCAGAAAACCTCTGCTCGAAGGCACGGAGGGTCTAAGTGGGATACTGAGATGGAGAAGCAGTCAGGTGGTGGTGTGTGAAGAAAGTTGTGAGGTGCGTGCCAGGGGCTTGGGGTTAGGTCAACAATATGAGCTCTGAGATATTCCCCCTGTCCTGCAGTTGGGTCTTCCTCGGGCGAACCACGAAGCTGGGATGGGTTATTTCCCTCCTGTTTGACAGGTGCTTTATTGTCTTTTTTCCCTTCTGGACTCGCAAGGCAGGGTTTCTTCTGGAGATGGATATGGTGCCTTCAGGAGACTGTTAATGGGGGTTTGTCTTTGTTCTTAATGAGATCCCTTCAAGGGAAAACCTCCTGGCCTGCTTTATTATCCAGCTTTGTCAGAGCTTGTCTCCTTTATCTAAACACTTTGCAGAAGTCTCTTTACCTGTTTGCTTACCGGAGACATTATCATAATCCTGGTCAATTGGAAATAGGTAGCAAAGGCAGCTCGGCAGGCAAGGGAATGCGGGAGGCTTAGCAACTAATAGAGATCGCTTCCCTGGACGAGTAAAGAAGCTGGTGGGATGCTTCTCACCTCAGGGTGCTCCTCGCCTCGGGGGGGGTGGGGGTCGGTTGAGATTTGCCTTCGAAGCACCGATTCCCACGGTGTGAGAAAACTGATGGTGGGAAGGTGAGGTCGGCTGAGGTGTCTCCCAAAAACCACCTCGCTTTCCAAGGCAGCTGATGGATGGTGGCTTTTCTGCCAGGGGTTGCTCTGACATGTTGCCAGGAGGTGCAGAAGGGCTGAAGGAGGGTGGTTTGTCCGGTCCCTCCCTGCCTGGGCACAGCCTGGGCTCTGGTGGGAGAGGAGCTTGGTGCTGATCAAGCAGAGCTAAAGGGATTCAATCCCAAAGTACTATTGAGCGGCAGGGACGGAATTGGGAAGAGTGAGCCTCAAGGGGTGGGGAGAAGGAGTCTTTGCCTCCTTGCTGTTGGCCTGAGTATCAAAGTTGCTCCTGATTCCAAGGGTCAGCAGGCGGTATGGGGAGAGGAGAGCAATGCTGTCCTTGTCCTTCCTCACCAGTGCGTGACTACCGACATCACGTGCATCCCAGAGCACTTGTGCCGGCGGGCTCTGAGTCATAAATCCAAGCTGTAAATGCAGAAGGAGTGTCCCCAGTTCTCAGGGCCCCCACATCTTCCCGGGAAGCCCCCCCAGTAGGCACCAGCTGAAGCCAGGCAGCGGCGGCGGAACGCGCCCGGCGACGGCATGAGCTCCTCGTCCCTGTCGCTTCAAAGCCTCGTCCTTGTGCTTTGCCCCTAATGAGGGGACCCAAGAGTCCCTCGCAGGGCTTTAGTCTGGATATTTCGATGAGCGCAGACAAGCAAGTTGTCTGTTTTACATATTGCTGCCCTGATTTTTTCAGCGCACGCAATGAATAATTTACAGGAGCCGTGTGTAAGTATCTCTTTATTATTCATTATAATGAAGTGAGACAGCAGTAATAGTCCACTAGACTGGAATCCCCCAGGGCCGAACTTAACTCGGCTGCACTGAGCTCTCCCCCAGTTAATTTGAATGGAGGGAGGACTCTGTTTCCCGATAAGGACGATGCCGGCACGAGGCCACCTCGGTCCGGCGGAGTCGAGTCGGGCGTGGAGAGCCATCCGTCTTTCCCGGCGATGCGGCTGGCGGAGACGTACAGCTCTTGCGAGGGGAAAGGGACTTGTTTGCGGGAGGATATATGGCTCGTTCCGCTGAACTGAGCGCCCGGGGGAACCCTGCAATGTGCCGAGTGTCGCCCCTTCCCTCCGCCCGATTCATAACCTCGGTTGTGTCGCCGCTCTGCGATCCCGCCAAGGGAGGCATTTAACACCCCAAAGCCTCAGCAGGAGCGGGGATGAAGATGGGGACAGCCCACAGCCCGTCTCAGAATTTACAGGCGTGGCGAGAGGGACTCACATGGGGTTCTTGAATGTCTGAAGTTGCCTTGTCCTTAGATCTCAGCTGCACAAGCTCCAGGCTTGGTTTTCCCAGTTTGCTGTCATGCCAAGAGAAGGCCCCCATACTGTTGTCCTCGGGCAGGTGCGGCGAAGCTCCCGAGAAATGCCGGGCCCTTAATTCAGCCAAATTGGCGGTTTGGCCATAGGTGATAGAGAAGGCCTCAAGTAAATACCTTGAGTAGAATTTTTCAAATGGTATGGAAAAAAAACGTGTTCTCCGGGAACATTTTAATTCCCCCCCTGGCCCTCCTGCTTCTGTTCTTTGCCAAGAGTAAGTCGGCGCTGCCAACCGCAGCCTCCAAGCCCAGCGCGTCTCAGAGCGGGGAGGGTGGGAGCCGGGCAGGAGATAAATAATGGCACTGGCCGCACTGCGTTTTCAAGTCACTCGTAGGATTTACAGCCGCTTATCCGAACATTCCCTTCTCCTCCCCTCGCGCCGGCTTCGCCGTCTCCGGCTGTTTCTCTTCTTCCCCCGTTCCCCGCTGTGTGCCGCGGCCCCTCTCCCCCAGCAGTGAGCGCATAGATCAAACCAGGGAGGGCTTGAGGGCTGCGCCGATGAGACGACCCGTCAGCAAATTTTACAGCTTCATCTGAAATTCTCGGCGCGTGGCAAGGGGGGAGCGGCAGAGGTGGGCGAGTCGGGGGCCGGTGAAGGGGTGGTGTGCAGAAGTTCTGCAACAAATGTGATAGGATTTTCATCTGCGGTTCACCAGCTCTGTACAAAGGAAAAAAGAGAAAAGGGGTTTTTGTGTTTTTTTTTTTTAGCAATAGCAAACGTGCTATTTCTGTGAAATCCAGGTGATGGGGGGGATGCGGTGGCACGGGGCTCTGCTGCAGCGCCCGTCCCATCTGGGGAGCCAGGATGCTCACTCTGGATTTTGTTCCAGGTTTGTGACCCTCTGTCTGTTTCTCTGCAGGTGTACCGTCGATGACCGGGTCACACGGGTAGCGTGGTTGAACCGCAGCACCATCCTGTACGCCGGCAATGACAAGTGGTCTATAGACAACCGCGTGGTCATCCTCTCCAACACCAAGACCCAGTACAGCATCAAGATACACAATGTGGACGTGTACGATGAGGGACCCTACACCTGCTCCGTGCAGACAGACAATCACCCCAAGACTTCGCGCGTCCATCTCATCGTGCAAGGTAGGTCGTAACATACTTTAGCGGAACTGTTTGATAAGGAGGGACGGCTGGACTTTGCAAAGGGTTTGGGGACCTTCTTGGTGATGGAGATGGAGGCATCAGCTCAGGGGTTGAGTGGCACGGGGACAGGAGTGTGGACAAGCACCCGCCGCATCAGGGAGGAGATGAACTCACGTCGTCTCAGCTTCGCCGTGTCGTATGGTCATCATGTGGGGCTGAGGACATGTGAGAACTGGAATTGGGGCTGCAGGACTCTTTCTTCTCCCCCTTGCCTGTCCCTGATGTGAATTTGACCCGTCTCTGCTGCTCGGGACCGCCTCAGGGAACCGTTAGTAAGGCGCTCGGGCCCGTGTCCAAAGTTGCTATGGGAGAGTGGCAAACGAAGTGCTGCCGGGCACGGCAGAGGGGTGATCTCCCTCTGCACGAGCCCCAGCGGTTTGGCGGGAGAGGGCGGATCACATGAGCATGAGGAACCCAATGCTGCTGGGTTGCAGTTCCCGAGCCTGCTCTGATGGGGGGATCGGGCAGATCTGAGGTGCCCGTAGCGCTTGGGTGGACGCCGTCTCCAGATCCTCGTGGCTCTGCACCGGTGCAAAGCCATGAGGAACTGGAGATGGCTAAAGGCTTTTGTCCGGTCTCTAGATTAATTTTTCAGAGGTGTAGCGTTAGTTCAGGTTAGATAAAGATAATGAAAGTTTCCTAATCCTCTTAAAGAAGATTTATCTGGCTGAGTAGAAAGCTCTCAGAATACAATAAAGCGTGTATAAAACCAGGACCTAATCTTTCCTTTAATTTCAAGCAGCTGATAGGTATTGATTTTGCAATGAGCAAATCTGAAAAATTTCTCGGCTTCAACACGTCTCCGCGGAGCCCCCAGTGCAGATGTGCATGTATTTATGCATCCTTATAATTTGGAGAAGGCAGGGTTTGATCGGGCTCCCCCCTCATCTGAGCAGTTTTCCATCCTGGTCTCGGCCGGAGCACATCGGGGGGCCACGGGCTGTAGCGGAGAGGGGAGCGCTCACCTCGGGAAGAGGGGAGCAGAGATCTGCCAGGAGCATCCCCTCCTTCCTCGTCCCTCTCCCCCTTTGTGAGCTGCACGCAAGCCGTCCGGCTGCAAAGTTTAATCTGTTTATCCTGTCTGCTCCCTAATTGTGTTAATCCATCCAGTCAACACCGGTGAAGTATCCAAGCGTTTCGCACCCGATGAAACGAGGGGAACCGGCAGCAGCGCTCGGCGCCTGCTCCCCTCATCCCGTTTAGGGAGTAGGGCCTGTGATGCAGGCGCTCGCCGGGCTCAGGAGGGCGAAGGGGAGAGAGAGGGCATTTGCACCTAGAGTGGCTGGCCGGTGGTGAGGTGTTCCTGATTCTGCTGGGAAACGTTTTTCTCCTGGTGTGAGGGAGTGCCATTGAATTGCACCCACCGTGGTTCTGAGCAGTGCTGCTTCTCACCGGCCACAGGGAAGCCGGAGCAGAGCTGAGGATAGGAGGTTATGGAGGCAACGTGTCAAGCGGACGGTGCTGCAAAAGTGCTGTAGTTCTTTTTCCATGAGTTAAACTCAAGATAGTGTTTGTCTGAGTCAATCTACTGAGAAAAATACCTGTGGGTATGACCCCTCCGTGAAGCCCACCGTGGTCCTGGGAGGTGCAAGCTGGCGAGGGTGAGCCAGGAGACTGTACCGCATCAAGGCTGGGGTTTAGACTAGATGACCTCTAGGGGTCCCTTCCAACCCAGACATTTCTATGTTTCTATGTTTGTTTCACACCACAGAAGGGATTCAGCGCGAGGAGCGTGGTAGACTATAGGCAGGACACAGTCTTGGTGCGGGCTGTTTTGGGACTATTTGAGTCTGAAAATTGGAGCTTGGGGTCAGTGTTTTGGTTGAGGTTGGGGCTTGTGCAGCCAGCACCCCAGGAAGGAGCGAGGCTGCTGTTGTCCTTGTAGCGGTGGCTGTAGAGAGGAGAGCTGGGATGTGCCATCGGTTTTCTGCACGCGCCTCAGGATGCTCTTGCAGAGCTGGTTCCGCCTCCCTCGTCGTGTCCGCCACCTCTCAAAGCCATGCCGATGCTGGCGTGGCTCTTCAGTAAGCATCTCAAAAGCCAGCTGAGTAATTTTTCCTTCTTCCTGATAACAACTGGCTCTTTGAGGCCAACCCCCTCAGCATCTTTGGGGTCCTGTTCTTGAGACTTCTTGAAGTGGGTGACGAGGAGCAGGCGGTGGCATCAGGATGCGCGGTGGGGACCGGGAGGTGACGGGTGGAAAGCGCGTCGGCCGCCAAGCGATTACCGCCAAAGGGAAAGTGGGGGCCAGGGGGGAGAACCGGAGAAGTTGTTTCCCATTATATTTCCGAAGAGAAAGACCATTGTAGTGTGTGCACAAATAGCTCCCCGGGAAGCACTCTCGCTTCCTAATTGTTCATAAATTTACTGACAGGTGGTTACACAGTAGGGGTCACACAGAGTTTTGCTTCTAGCACTTTCCCCATCTCAAGGCAGAAACCCGGAGGCCAAGGGTGAGCAGTCGGGAGCGGCTGCCTGGTACGGGAGCGCTTGGTGTTTCAACTTTGTGACTTCTGGCGTGGCTGGATTTTTGGCTTTTCTGGGATGGAGGAGTCTGCGCTGACATGGCAATGCCTTTGCTTTTGACACCGACGGGTCTCCCGGTGTTGCGTTCGGGTCCTGTGGGAGGAAGATGAACTATGCGGTGCTATGTGATGGTTCTGGGCTCTGAGAGCATCCACTAGCAGGACATTTAGGGCAGTTTGATCTTTCTGTCCCCCTTCAGCTGTGCTCAACTGCTGTGCCGAAAGACAGACGGGCCAGGGAGAGATGCGGTGGCAGATGGAATATCAAATTGGCTGGACAATGTCACGTCGGTGACAGAGAGGCTGCGTTGGAAACAGGCACCTGCCCTGTCCTGGGTCGGGGTTAATTGTCGCCAGCAGTTGCTGGCCCAAGCAGTTAGAAGGGGCCGCACGCTGGATAAGCCACCTAGGCGGCTGATGGGCGAGGAGATACCACCCTGAGCCCTGCCCCTGTATAACGGGAGGGCAGAGCCGGGCTGGGGGCTCGGTTTCCACTTGTTTGCATCCCGTGGGAAGGGCGAGTGGTCAGTGAGCGGCACTTTAGAACCCTTTCCTGTCAAAGGATCGCACAAAGTGTGTTTTACCCGGGGATGGCTGTGAAAAGGAAGCGTTTAAGATCCAGGGAAGGGAAATTGAAGTTTTCTCCTGAAACTGGAGTGGCCTTTGGGTTGGGAGAGTTGACAGAAGCCGCTCCGACCGAACTGTGGCCGTCGGACGAACGTACTAAACCCATTATCTCAACAAAACAGCTCCGATGAGCCTCTCGGAATGTGCTGGTGTCAGGACGGCTGTGAGTAGGGGTGAAAATCTTTATAGCTGAGAAGCAATGTTTTGTTAAAAGTCCTGCCATCGTCTCCTTGCCTCCATCGCCTCCCTCGAGATCAGAGGGGATGCGTTTGCACAGGGTCACCAGGTGCATCCTCCTGACTGTCGGAGCGCTGAAGGTGAGCTGTCCCCCTCTGTGGACAGGGCAGGGACCGGTCAGGCAAACGGAGGTGGGCAAGTGGCTATTTTCTGGTGCTTTGAATAGCTCGTTGGCCCCCATCTATCATCTCACCTTCTCTGAGGTGTAGGAAGAGGTCTCTTCTAATGGATGAGGAGCTAACGATGTGGAGGAGGGACATCAGTCGCACGTGTTGGCAGCTCTCCGCTCCGAGGCGTGCAGCAGTAATGATCTGGCGGCTAAAAATAATCCGGGGCCAGCGGCTCTGGCAGAAATTGTCACGAAGGAACGGCCAGGAGATGAGTCAGCCCGCGCGTGGCCACCCGCGTCAGCGTCACGCGCGCTCCGCGATCGTGTGGCCGTCACCGATGTGCCCGCCCTTCCCACGTGGTTTAGCAGGGGTGAGGGGTCCCCGATGGTGCTAGTCAGATCCGCACCTCTATGCCTGAGACAGGGGCCACCCCTCCTCACGCAAGGGAGTCTGGTTGTGGCTCGCAAGGTCCGAGTTCTCTGATTTTCGTCCCCAGAGGGGCTGGCTGTGGAGCAGCAGCAGGGGCAAAGCCGGCGCCTGGAGGCGGCACTGGTGCTTGGGAGAGTCCCAGGGGTCTCTTGGCTGCACTTGAGAGGGATGATACTCTGAGTCTGGCCCGTAGCATCGAGTGGGATGCCGGGTCCGGGCCACCGGGGCTGTTTGTAGCCCTCAGTTTGGGAGGCGAGGGGAGCGATGGCATCTGTCAGCAGAAACCAGCACCTGCTGGAGAGCCCGAATGGGCGAGTCAGGTCTTGAGTGGTAAAGGAAGGAGATAAATCACAGGCTTATTGTTATTGAATTTAGTGGCGTCGCTTTCACGTTCAATTTCTCTCGCCGGCTTGCCGAACAAACAAGAAATTACAGCATAAATGTATTTTTGGGGCCTACCAAACATTACGCATTCACTTACCTGTGATTAATATTACGTGGGGCGGACGAAATCCCCCGGGGGCCGCTCGCCGCTCCGGCGAGACCGCGCTGCTCCTCGCTTCCCGGGGACGAATTCCATGCTCGGTCGCCTGCAGTTGTAGGGGTTTTTTTTAGGAGGAAGGCAGGGCTACCAACAAGGGCAGATAGGGGCCTCGTGTCAATGTATCTCTTTCTCCACCCCATAGCTCTGGAAGGGGAGCATCTCGCCTCCACGCTGCGGGCAGGCTCAGGGCCAGGGAGGGTGTCTGGAGGGGGTGACAGCCGTGTCTGGCTGGCCCCCTCTGAGCGTTAACTGCTTTTTCCAGCAGTTGCCGGCACTCACTTTTCATTTTCGGATTGCTGCTTTCCCCTGAAGGACTCTGACAGTCTCCCTCTGCTCTAGCAGACTGTACTTCTCTATTAATGTGTCAAGTTGCAGGGAAATTTACTGCCTCGCAGAGCCCGTCGGGCTGCAGAGACAGCGTCTCCTCTTTACCAGGGCCTGTCCTGCCGTGCCGGAGATGAGGAGGTCAGGAGAGCCGGTGCGGGATACCCCATCATCTCCCTGCTTCTGGGGAGTCACCTGGGCGCAAAAAAGCTCACTTGGGGTGTGGGTTTTCTAGAGCCTAATGGTACTCAGCACTTGGTGGTTATAGGTGGCTCAGACTGAGCTCCTTGAGGGGGATGTAGCTGTGTCCCTTGCAGCTCTGGCAGGGCATCCCTCTGTCCTTGCCCAGCCTGCTCAGGTCGGGCCACGATGTGTCAGCCTCAGCAGGGCACAGGTGGCCCTGGGGGCTATCAGAGAGGCAGGAGCCCTCCCGTCCCCTTCCCAGCAGAGTCTTTTAGGCGATCATCCCAGCGTCGTGGGAGAGCCCTCGCCTTTTGGATGGCTCCTGGTGAAACATAGTATAGACAAGTGGACTCTTCGCTGGGTTAAAAGCTGGCTGGCCATTCCCCGAGAATTGTGATTAATGGGGTGAAATTGAGCTGGCTGCCGGTCAACAGTGGTGTTCCTTGGGGCTCAGTTTTGGGGCTGGTCCTGTTTGGAATTTTTTGTTTATGATCTGGCCGTGGGGATTGAGAGCACCCTCAGTAAGTTTGCAGGTGACACCAAATTGTGTGGGTGTGTTGATCTGCTGGAGGGCAGGAAGGTTCTACAGAGGGCCCTGGACAGGTTGGATCGATGGGCCAGGGCCACATATGAAGTACAACAAAGGCCAAGTGCCGGGGTCCTGCATTTTGGTCACAACAACCCCAGGCAACGCTACAAGCTTGGGGGTGAGTGGCTGGAAAGCTGCCCATCAGAAAAAGGCCCTCGGGGTGCTGGTGAACAGCTGGCTTAATGAGTCAGCAGTGTGCCCAGGCAGCCAAGAAGGCCAGCAGGATCCTGGCTTGTATCAGGAATAGTGTGGTCAGCAGGAGAAGGGAAGTTATCGTGCCCTTGTACTCGGCACTTGGGAGGCCTCATGTCGAATACTGTCTTCAGTTCTGCGCCCCTCATTGTAGGAAAGACATTGAGATGCTGGAAGGTGTCCAGAGGGGAGCTACCAAGCTTGTGAGGGGTTTAGAGAACAAGTCGTATGCGGAGAGGCTGAGGGAGATGGGTATGTTTAGTTTGGAGAAGAGGATGCTGAGGGGGGACCTCACTGCCAACTACAGCTACCCGAAAGGAGGTTGTAGAGAGGTGGGGGTTGGCCTCCTCTCCTTAGCAACTACAGACAGAACCAGAGGGAATGGTCTGAAGTTGCAGCAGAGGAGGTTTGGATTGGCTATTCAGAAGAAATTCTGTACCGGAAGAGCGGTGAGGCACTGGAACAGCCTGCCCAGGGAGGGGGTTGAGTCACTATCCCTGGAGGTGGTTAAGAAATGGGTAGACCTGGTGCTTCAGGACATGCTCCAGTGGCAGCCATGCAGGGGGTTGTCTTGTGTTTTTGAGTTTTTAAAGTCATGTTTGATCAGGGTATTTCAGAGTTTGGGGTTTTTTTTTTTAGGTGTTTTTGTTACGGGTATGGTCGGACTCGGTGATCTAGGAGGTCTTTCCAAACCGTGAATATTCTGTGACGTGCAATGCTGTGTGAGCCGGGGCTGTCAGCACGTTGTGTGCTCGGGGAGGTCGTGTTTTGTTTTGGGGAGGGTGGGGGTGTCTTTTTGTATGACCTAGTTCTCTCCCTGGGGCTCAGAGCCTTTGGTGGGGGGGCTGGCCTGGAGCAGCGAGAAGTGGTGTGGGTGAGCAGGTTTTAACTGCTGTATGCTGGGGCTATTAATGGGCGTGGAGATAACCAAGGTGCTTATGAGATGGAGCATCTGGGGGTAGAGGGAAGTAAATCAGTGTGGCCGGTAATGAACAGAGTGGACGCTTGGTAAGGAAAAAAGCTTTAATTGAGATGCTTCCACACAAGCCTCGTCGTGGGCTGTAACGAGAGCCGGTGATCCCCGTCTGTACCAGGCTCTGCTCTTCGGCGCGGGTTTGGAGACGTGGGGTTGGTGACAGGGTAGGGTTTGGGCTCAGTGAGGGCCTGGTTAGCTGGGGTGTTGACGGTGGCGTCCCTTTCTTTTGTGTCTTGCAGTTCCCCCCCAGATCGTCAACATTTCATCGGACATCACCGTGAACGAGGGCAGCAGTGTGACGCTCATGTGCCTGGCCTTCGGCAGACCAGAGCCCACCGTCACGTGGCGGCACCTCTCTGGGAAAGGTGAGACCATCTCGGGGGCTCGAGGAATGAGCTGCCTGGCCAGGGAGGGAGGGAAGGAGGGATGCCCTCGTAGAGGTGACTGGCACAGCAGGAAGGTGTCCGCCCGAGTCTATTGTGGAGGGTAGAGGTACTTCGGTGGGCAACTGATCTCAGGGTGAGGACGCTGGGTACGTGATGTTCCAAGTGTCCTGGGTGAAGGGTGACAGTGCCATGCGTTCGGGACGTCTCGCAGGGCAGGGTTTCGTCAGCGAGGACGAGTACTTGGAGATCACAGGCATCACACGAGAGCAGTCCGGGGAGTACGAGTGCAGCGCCGTCAACGACGTGGCCGTCCCAGACGTGCGGAAGGTCAAAGTCACCGTCAACTGTGAGTGCTAGGGACGGGGTGGGGTGGGGGGCCGGGCGGACGCAGAGCCCAGCGTGACGCGGCCCGGCCTCTCCGCAGACCCACCGTACATCTCGAACGCCAAGAACACGGGCGCCTCGGTTGGTCAGAAGGGCATCCTGCAGTGCGAAGCCTCGGCCGTCCCCGTGGCGGAGTTTCAGTGGTTCAAGGAGGATACCAGGTGAGGGGCTGCGGAGGAGAATCCTGGGGAGCAGTCGGGTGGGGCAGGGGGTACCATTGGAGCCAGAGGGTGCTCAGACGGGGAAACTGAGGGAGCTGGAAGTCACCTCCCATCGAGGAAGGCTAGGGTCTGGCCACATCAGAGGGTCTGAGCAATTGGATACAGGCTGAGGGGGTCCCAGGGTTGTTCTTCCCTGGCATGGTGGCTGCGGCCGCACAGCTCAGGCGGGGAGAGGGGTGCCTGGGGAGGGGCGTAGAGCCACGAAGGAGGCACTCAGAGGGCCGGTGTCCCTATTGCGCCACAGGTTAGCGAACGGGCTGGAGGGCGTGCGGATCGAGAACAAGGGCCGTCTCTCGACGCTGACCTTCTTCAACGTCTCGGAGAAGGACTACGGCAACTACACGTGCGTGGCCACGAACAAGCTGGGCAACACCAACGCCAGCATCATTCTGTATGGTACGTGCCCTGGTTTTTTTATCCCCCCTTTTTGTCCCTTACCTCCCATTTCCCCCCTTATCCCACTTTCCCTCCTTCTCCCCTTTCCTCCTTAACACCCTTATCTCCCTTTCCTCCTTATTCTCCTTTCCTCATTATCCCTCTAACCTTCCTCCCTCCAAATCCCCTTTATCCTCCTTATCCTTTATCACCCCTTCCCCTTATCCGTCTTTCCCCCATTATCCCCCTTATCCCTCTTTCCCCCATTATCCCCCTTTCCCATTTTCACCCTTTAACCACTTATCCCCCTCTTCCCCTTTTCCTCTTCCCCCCTTCCCCCCCCCTTTCCCACTTCCCCCCTTTTACCCCCTTCCCCTCTTTCA
>JANIJG010006491.1:25998-38868 GCA_024611175.1 Megaceryle torquata | reverse complement strand
TTTCAAGACCCGCCTGGATGTGTTCCTGTGTGACCCGTGCTAGATTCTATGATGATTTCTGGCAGGGGGGTTGGACTCGAAGATCTCCAAGGTCCCTTCCAACCCCTGACACCCTGTGATACCTGTGACACCTGTGTGAAAAGGCAGCCAAGTGGATTTTAATAAGGAACATGCTGGCCCTCCATTTTATCTTCTAGCTCGACTCGCTTCCCAAGCAGACATGGAATTTTCAGCAGCAGCCTTTTAGCTCTTTTGCCCCTGGCTGAGAGCAGTGCCTCTGGCTTTCTGTCTTTGAAAGGAGCATCCTCACACTTGAGTCCCTGAACCAGCCGCCTCTGAGAGACAGTTCTGTCCTCTCACCTCCATTATGGTGTCTTTGTGGTTACAGAAATATTGAAAATAGGGTTGTCAAAAAAAGTACCACTGATGCTGCAAAAACCTCTCTGACTGAACCCTTCTCCCTCCCTCCCTGCTGTCCTCTCTGCACAGTTCAGGCAGGTCAGGTTTGTCTCTGTGAAGGCCATAGTTCAGATTGCTGTGCCCCAGTTATGAGCTTCTCCCTGTACTCAGCAAATCGTGTGTGTTTAATCATCCCTGCAGCACTGACAGGATGTTGAAGGGGTTGTTTTGTCTTTGTTCTGGCAGCAGGGTGGGATTCTGCTTGCTCAGGAGCAGGAGGCCACATGTTGATTATGCACTGAGGTGATGTAAGTCCTGAAAAATACCCAGGCTTTCAAAGAGGTATGAGCATCACCATTTTACTGTTGGGACACTGATGTGCTTCCAGTGCAAATTCTGAGGCCTATAATTTCTTGGCACCAAGTGCATCTGTCCCCTTGCCCCTACACAGCTCATTTTCACTCTGGTCTGGAGGGGACAGACTGATTTTTAAATGGCAAATTGCACCGATATTTCCTTGTCATATCTTGGCTTTAGAAGGAATATCTGAAAACAAAGGCAACTTTTGTCGGAGGGTCCCTGGGCAGGGGAGAGAAATGTCAGTAAAAATCTGCATCTGAAAACAACTGAGTTCCCCTTCTGCTGCACATTTCCCTTCAACGCCTCTGCCTCCCAGAGGGAAACTGCTCCACGCATCTGAGATTGTGAGAGCCTAAATGAGTCAGACCTCCCTTTCCCTCTTTGGTAAGGTAGGGGAGGCTCCAGGATTAGTTATGCATCTGATTGTGCCTCTAATAAACGAAATGTAATTAAAAAGTAGAGCAGGGCCATTGCATTTTAACAGCTTGGAGCTTTCCCTGTGGAAGGATCATCAAATAGTGAAAGAATATGAAGAATCAGCTCCCCAGCACCTGCTGGGCAACCTCTGTCAAGATTAACAGCATCTCACCAGGTTATTAGAGTGAACGTGAATACTTTGGAGGCTCTGTGGGTAGTTATGGTATCACGTTTTATTATCTTCCACTGAAATGAAATTACTTATTGTAATTGCTTGTCAGTCACAGGCCAACAAATCTGACAAAGGAAAGCTTTTGTGCTGTGAACGGAGAGGAGACAGAAGAGAGAAAATGGACTGAGCAAAATTCTGCTCTGATTTTTTTTGGGGGGAGAGAAGGAAGCTGAGAAAATGTAAGCAGAGAGAGAGAGAGAGAGAGAGAGAGGAAGAGCCTTTGCGTTGTGTAGTGAGGTGAGACAAACAATTCTGGCCAAATGACCTAAACTGAACAAGCATCTTTAAGAGCTGTGAAGGGAGTGAGCAAGCTAATCCAGGGTGGGGTGTTAGGCTGGGTGGAAGTGACTGCTCTGTGTGTAGTGTATCAGTCACAGCAGCTCAGCAGTTTCTTGATAACATTAAATATTATATCTCCCAGAGTCACTGCTGAAGTTTGATGCCTGGGGACCACCAGACAGCCAGAGGTGTAAGCTTTGCAAATTGCAGAGATCCAAGTCAGACAAGAAAATGATATATTTGTTTTGTTTGCTTTTGGATGGCTCAGCCTTTTCTGTTAGACTTGGACTTCAAGGAGGGAGACCAGTGCTTGGGAACACAGGTGCTGGGAGCAACGGGGAGACCAAGGGAGTGCTGTTGATATTTGGAAGTGAAAATTTCTGTACCAGCAGATAGACTCACTCTTTTAAGAAGAGGTCAGTGAGCCAAGATTGCAGGAGCCCAGTAATCATGCATAATCTGTTGTGGTGCAAGGGAGAGGCGTGACTGGTTTAGGTGCAGGCAGTCAGTAGTTCCAGCCCTGCCAGGAGAGTGGAGCTCACTGCAGCTGTTGGGGCAGGGGTTGCCTTTTTCATCTGAAGAGCATCTCTCAGCTTTGCACCAGCAAAAGGCAAAGGGCTCAAGGTGTGATTAAGATGGAAGTGTGCAACTGACAAGGCAAATGGCCCCAATGTATGCCTTCAAATTGATAAACCTGCTAAGTAACCATATTACTCAGCTGTTTCAAAGCATTATAGTGAACCCTAATGAGGTGTGACCAAAAAAAAATAGAGGAAAAAGAAAAAAAAAACCAAACCAACCAACCAAACAAAAAAACCCACAAAAACCAGGCCCAATCTCAAAATCTCCAAGTAAAAAGATGACCTTGAAAGGACTCTGTGTGCAACTATAGCCAGCATCAGGAAACAGAGATGGGTAAGACCTCTGGAACAAGGCAATCATTCCTTACTTCCTCAATCTACATGGGGTTTTTTTGGCATTTGCAGCTCCCAATTCCAACTCAGAGGTATTATATTTCCTTTTGCATCCACAATGCTGATGTTTAATAACTTTTGGAGTCTCTGTATATTGTAGTGTCTATTTGAAGGACATATCTCCCTTCACGTATTCTGAACTTCTAACTTCCTGACTTCATTCGACACCTCCTCATTGCTGCTTCAGAAGAGAGTGTGAGCAGCTGTTCTTTATGCTATGGCTCATGCTACACACAAAATGCTGACTCAGTGACCAGCTAAGTCAAAACTATTATAAGAAAAACATGGGTAATAGGAGCTTCTAGCTTCATCGTGGGCATAGAAGCAAACCATGGCACTGAACATCACAGATCATGTTGGAAGTCTGACATCACATAGACCACCAGCCCAGATGGTTTGTCCATGCCACACTTGAAGGATATAATCCTGCATTTACATGAGCATGAATGTACTAAAAACTGTTCCAGAAGCAAATAAGTTCAGCTCTTTAATTATTGTTTTGTCTACTGTATCTAATTTCCTACTGCATGAATCCCTGTCTTGAGAGAGTTTTTGTTATCTAATTGCTGTTAACAATTAGAGCTCAGCATTAATTAAACAGATCAGTTTTTATTCTCAGACATTTTTGTTAAGATACCTTCAGGCTATTAGACTGGGATTTTTTTATTTTTTAGTTTTTAAACATGTCTTCATTAGAGCTTTGACTCTTATCTGAGAGGATTTTCTGCTTCCTTTGTACTGCAGCATCAACTAGGGTAGTATCAACTTTTCCTCCTCTCAACAGAAACTAAACTTCAGCACTTTATTAGAGACATAAAGGATGCCTAGTGATAGAATTACAGCTCATACCTCTTGTTAATTTGGTTTCTGTCCTCCTGGCTGCTTCTTGAATCATGAATAATAGTACAATATTTACATACTAAGTTTACAACTCAATCTTAAAACTAGGTGTATGCCATGCACTGGTGTTTTCAGATGAGTTCTAGAGTTAAACAATATTACTTCCTCCTTTCAAGTTTATTCTGTGATGAAGCATCCAAAAGTGGACTGCTAATGATAATGATTGCAAATTTTGTTAACAGTAAAGGCAGGAGGTATCATTGCATTTGTTCAGACATCGTGTATAACTCAAAGTGAAAAGGGTCATTTAAAAACTCCTATTTTGCCTCTGTCTTATGTGTGAGCTACAACAGACTCTTGGGAAAGTCATCTAATCTTCACTTACAGCAGAGGTGAATCCAGCATATTCCTCTGCTACTGTAGTTAATTGTCATCATCACTGGAAGTGTGAATCTTATTTTCAATCAGAGTGTGCATTTTCAGTTTTTGGTTCCTGAATCTTGTAATTCTCTGCCTGATATATGTAAAGTGCCCTAACCTAATGGAAATCTTAACTTCCATAAAGATAATTATAGGTGCTCAAGTGTTATGTCCAATTTGAATTTCAAAATAGAAGTGATTAAAACTCCTCTGTAATCATTAGTGAGGAGGTTTGAACTGTTCTAGATTTCATGATTTTAGAAGGTGGGATGCTTCTGTAGCAAGTTAAACAAGATCTTTCTCTAAGAAATAGAGTTCTTTCTGTAGGTCTCTGATCAGAAGATCTGACCAAAGGAGTCAGATCAGGTAGATTGTGCTGGTTAGTGTGAAACAAGTGCCATGCTTTTCCAGGAAGGCAGGCTTTTATTATTGCTGCTTGTTACCTTCATTTCCTACTGGTCTGTGGCTATTAAACCTTTGTCTATAAGGTTTAATGAGTCATTTCAAACTGGATAAAGTATATAGCAATGTGGATGTCTTGTGAATGGTGGGTATTATCCTTTATAAGATGATCTGATAGACTCTATGGTGTTGACCTGTCAGCTGTGCTGTGCATTACTTTTAGAGTCCTGGCCTAAGTTTGGTTTGAAGAAATTAGTAAGAACATGTGTGGGACTGAGAGTGTAGAAAAGGGCCCAGATTTTCTGCACTTAGCAACAGTTATCTTAAGAGTTCCCCAGCTGACACCAGATACCCCAAAGCTCCCTAGGTCTTGTGGCTCAGAAGCTAAAGGGAAAGAAAAAAAAAATGACAGCAGCAACAAAATACAACCTTGCCTTGGTTTTCTCAATGTCAGGTGACAGAGGCCACCAAGAAGAAACAAATAATAAAGCTGGTGAAATACTCCTGAATGCAACTGTCTGGCTGTTTGCAAAAGTGAAGAATTCTCCTTCACATGACACACTTGTAAGTGCTTCATCTTCTCTTGGATGCCTGTAAATCCTTTAGCAAATTACTTCAGTTCCTTATTGATCACTTAAGCATGTTACCTAACACAAATTACAATTTCTCTCTTTTTAGTTTCAGTCCTGCTATGACACATACAGCTTGGCCACATAGTGGGATTCTTTTCCTAAGCACTCATGATTACTTACAGCTTTATCTCAGTTTTAACCTTCTCTTCAAGGTCTCATAGTGCTTCTGGTCTTGACCTCTGTGAGAAGATTGTATCGGAGTCATTAGTTAAATGTTAGGTTTGGGTTTGTTTACATGGGACAAATATCCAAACTACAAGGCTGGGTTACAACTTCACCTCTCTCGTTAATGTCAGTCTTTCTGTTCCTACCTTCTTCCATTAGCAGACACACATGTAATACAGTAAAATGGAAAAAGAGCGAGGCTGGGGTTCTAACCCTTGTTTTGCCCATACACCATAACCAGGGCAGGGCACCATCACAGCCTAACCCTAGGGGCCTTTTTCAAGGCTCAGTGAAATCATCTGGGACCTTGGTTCAAAGGGATGAACTGACTTTTCATTGCGCCTGAGGGTAAGGTTATTCATCTGCTGTGCAAAATAAAGTCCCCTGGATGGAAGTAATGACCAGGAGACATAATCCTATCCTGATTCCCCAGTATATCTTTCCTTATTTTAAAAGATTGATTTGATTCTTTTTTTTTTTTAAATATAATTTCCCTCAGAAATGAAATTGTAACCAAATACATTGTGATACAGATTTCAAGGCTCATTTCCTTGGTGGATAATCTTAAATCTCTATTGCTCTAATTCTTTAAGACTTTCGGAGTCAGTAAATTACAATTTGGTTTTTTGCTCAGACTTTTTTTCCCCTGCAAAGTGTCTTCATAACAATGGGGCTGCAATAATATAATAATTTTGTGGTATTTTAAAATAACTCTTTAAATGTGCTTTACCTCACATTAAAGTGGTCTGATACAGTGTTCCATTTAAACACTGGTTAAAAGGACATATTTAAAGCCCCTAGAAACACAGCTGCCTTGGTTTCTTTTTTTGTTTTGTTTTGTTTTTTTTTTCTCCAACCTAATCATATTAAATGTAATGTACAATGCTTTTCTGTAAAGCAAGGTAGAATGTATTTATCATCCATTTAAGAGGCGCCTGAGGCAGTATTTAAAAAAAAATAATTAAAAGTTGTTCTTTTTAGAGGAGCCAGCCTGAAGCGTAGATCCTCCTACACGTGTTTACATTTCTAAAGTTGCCTACAAGAGATGCATGTACATCTCCAAAATACTCCAATTCACCTTGTTCGTTCGTAATGATGGTTTATGGGGTTGGCAGAGCAGCAGAGCAGTGGGAGACTGGCCTTAATGGGAAACACTCCAGATGTACTGGTATTTATCATAAGGCTCCACCATATTTTCCATCTTGAATCAGGAAAATTCACCTCAGAAAACGTGAGCATTTGTAAATAAGGCTCTTGAATGCCACCTATGCCATGGATTTCAGGGGTTTGCTGTATCACTGAAGCAAAATATGCAGCAGATGAGGCAGAAGCAGAGAGGAGAAGGCCAGACTGCAAAATAAGGCAAGCTGCACATATCTGAAAATCAAGTGGTACTTTAAATATCTGCATTTCTCATCTCGGTGTTTTTGGAAGTGAGCAAAGCATCTGCTCCCACTGCTTTTGTGTAGTATCTTCCTCCCTGAAGGTACTGAGAAACGATTGCTATCCTGTCAGCTGAGCACTTAGTGGACAGAAAGAAAGATAAATAAAACAAGTCATTCATAAATGTGCAAAATTAACTCCTGCTCTTGCAGGCAGCAGCCAGTGATTAAGAAACACATCCAGGTTTTAATAGGAATTGCTGCTCTTTACTTGCCTGAAGACTTTTTTTTTCTTTTTTCTTTTTTTTTTTACTTCTGCTTTTTGTAAAGTGAGATTTTCTGGTTGAAAGTGTGTGTGACATGTCGATGCTGAGCACAAGAGCACAAAGCCGTGGCTGGGCTGTTTTCGGGCAGATAATGCTAAGAATGCAGGAAATGAGGGAAATCAAATAGGTGCTCTATCTAAATTCTTTAGGTCTAGTGAGGGATCCTCTTTGAAGAGCAGTGTGAGAGGGAGTGAAGTAAGAGCCAAAGAAGTCCAGCAGCCTTGAAATTGCTCCAGACTCCTCTTCCTGTTCCTGGGGTGCAAACGCTACATTTACACTGAATGGCGTTCTCTCTGAAAGGAAACTAAATGGGGCATGAACAATTCAAGTCCCTGGGGAAATATAAGAAAACTAAATCAGATTGAGCATGTAGGAAAGAATTGTCAGAACCATCCCAGGTGATAGAGTTATGGGAGAACAAGGAAGGACATAGACAAATGTGGGAAGGAGAAATAGATGCTGAGTGCTGTGAAGCCTCCTGCGTCAATCCAGTTGGGACCAAGGGCATCCTGACCTTCCCAAATAGGAAGGAAGCTGCTCAAGAGACTGATGGCTACTTGTCCTCAGTGACTTCAAAAATCTAAGCTGAAAAAGACCTAGCTAGGAAAAAATGAGGTCTGAATAATTCTGGCTGTTTACTGAATGAAGTGCCTAGCGCAGGATTTGCTTGTGCCAGGTAAAGAAGCAGATCAGCCTATTCTCTGGTTACTGAGGGAATGAGATGTCACATGATGTCACACTGTCCATGAAAACCAGAAAATAGATGATAATAAATAGTCTGAACTGGGGGAAGAGCATCCTAAGGCAATCCTAAGGTATCCCAAGTGTTACCATTAATGGTATCTTTGGAAGAGAGGAATGCAGAGAAGAAAAAGCAGCTAGCCTCTCCTTGGGAAGCTACTCAGAGATGACATTTTGAAGAAAATTACCTATAATTGAAAGAGATGGGAGACAATGAGCATGAAAAAGGAGCACCCTGTAGGTGTAGGCAAGCAGGTGCAATAATGAGAGTGTCAAATCCCTCTGCCTCTCCTCAGCTTCCTTCATCTGCATGAAGATAAATTGTTTAGAAGGGAATAAAGGACACACTGAATTAAAACCGAAGTAAGAAAGACTAGGAAAGCAATGCATGGGAAGGAGAATAAAGTAAAAATACACTTGACTCCTGTTTTGTAAAGATCAAGATCCATCATCTAATATGCACTCCATGATATGTGTTAGAAATAGTCCTGGAGAAGACTCTCCAAGTTTTTAGCATTGTGTCTATATTCAGAGCTGTCTGCAAGTCAGCAATTGTCTCTCACAACTGCAACCTACGAATGTATGTGGGATGGATAATCTTTTCCATCTGAAATGGAATAAATTATTTGAACTATTATTGGAATAGGAAGGGATTCCCAGGGAAAACAAAACCAAAAACAAAGCATCTGGAATTAACTGCATTGATGTTCTACAGCTTTATGTCTCTCTTTCTCTTGCATGGCTCTAGAGAGTCTTCTCCAGATGGAGATTCAGCAGAAAGACTGGTTTTTCTTCCCCACAGGAAATTGAATCAACTTACAAAAGTTACATTTGGGAAAAAGAGAAAAAAACCCCACAAACAGACAAACCAAACCAACCAACAACAAATCAAACAACCAAACAAAACTAAAACAAATAGAAAAATCAACCAAACCAAACCAAACAATTAAAAATACCAACCAAGCACACAAAAACCAACAACAAAAACAACCAGACAAAAACCAACAAAACACAAAAGCAAGGAAGGCAGAGTTTGTTCTTCAGTTCTTGAGCAGCATTGGCTATGATGTGAAAACAGCTATTTATTCAAATAAAAAAAGAGAAGCTCAAAATCCAGGAAGGAAACAATTGTTTTTCTCTGCTTAGGACATAGCATGGAAAAGGTATAACAAAGGCAGAGAATATATATGATCCCTGCAGGATAAAGGTCTTGTCTCAGTCAACATTTACACTCTGGATGAAGGAGATGAAATCATCCCAAATGTACATAGTGCTCTGTCTCTTCTTTATACCCTTTCCCAGAGGTGCAGTCTGAGGTGTTTCAACCTGCAATGGTGGTATTAAATTACAGAGTACAAGGATTTTCCTGTGCTTCCTTCCCTAGCAGAGAACAGCAGGCCATTGAGTAGGTTGTTATATGTGTGTGTATATAGATATACGCACACATATTATGGATAAGCTCCATAGTATCCACGTGTAGTGCTGCTGAAAAGGGGCTTAAGAGAGCCTGAATCCCTCTGATTATGTTCCTTGACCCAGACGGTTGATTGATTTATGAATGTGGAAAATCACAAGTCCACCAATGCCAGCCCAACAAGCAGTTTGTTCAGTTAAATGTAGAAGTGGCTCCAAATTGCCAGTCTTCGTGTTTACAGGGATGTTTTTGTGTTAAATATTTATGTCAAATACACTGTCCTCTTCCAGAAAAAAACTTCATCTGTCAGTGTGATTGAGAATAGCAGGGGACTCTTGCCTTTAACTATCAACTTGGTTAAGCAAATTTAGCATTAAAGATTTCCTAATACTTCAGCTTTTCATTATAAAAGTGGCAAGTAAAGGGTGAGGAAATTCTGCAGAACTTCTCCCTGGCTTTGCTGCTTCATTGCTGGGTTCTGAGAATTGCATCAGAATAGTCACATGGAGCCCTCCAGCCACAGGACTCGTAGCTTGTGTTCACCTGTTGCTTTTGTCTAGAACTGCTGGACTGAAAGTTAGGAGAGCATGGTTAGAAGAAAATAAGTTTTATAGTCTTGCCAATAATCTGTGAACCAAATATTCTTTCAAGTAAGTATTTTCTAGGTGTTTTAATACTCTTTCATTGTATGTGGACATGCAGAACAGTACCTTGCTGCTTCTTTATTGCTGTAGCTATCCTGAAGGCAGAGTAAAATCCAGCAGTTTCTTGATGATGTGCTCATCATGGAAAAAAAGGAGAGGGGAAAGGGTTGTTTCCAGAGTGGCTTCCAACATGTGTGTTGATTACAGGTATTTCAAGCAGATATTTGCAGTCAGTTTCCCACCTGTTTATCCTAAATACCCAAGTAACAAGAGGTCTATAAAGTAGCATTGTCCATCTATTAGACCATGACTCTGTCTGATCTGCTGCCCTGGTGCTTAAATAAAGAGTAGGTTGTATCATTGTACTACAGAAAGAAAAAGGGATTCTGGAAAAGGCTGTGGCTTTCTTAAGAGCCTTGGAATTAACATCTTTAGTCCCTGTCAAATCTAAGTGATATTTTGGATACTTACAGATGCCTTCCAAAAATACCCCCAAACCTCTTTCTAAATATTTGCCATGTTTGCTGCTCCCCCTGGTCCAGCTACCCATGACTGTACCTGCCTGTGCATCACTGTGTTTATTCCAAGAGGTCTCCAGGCTTTATCCAGAGGGAATGTGCCCAGAACAGGCTGAAATATTTCAGAATGTGAACAGAGACATTTGAATTAGGGTGAACCAGACCAGGCAATAAAAATATGGCTGACTGCTGTCTATGCTGAGATCACTCAAACAGTGAATTTGGAAGTAACAGGGTAATAGGGAAATATATTCAGAATTAATGTATTCATATAAATATTGTACAGTAAATTATTTGCCAAATTGCATTCATTACTTTGCAGCAGAGGTCAAATAATGGAGAAAATGTATTTGTGAATAAATTATTCAACAATTAATGCAAAATGTAGCAGCTAAATTATTCACAGAGACTAATTCAACCAGTTCTAATTCATTTCCACTTTCAAAGTGTTTCTGGATACATCCACATGAACATTTCAGCTGAGGTCACGAGTGCACCTTTGAAGTGAGTCTCCTGGTTGCTGGGACTCGTGCTGCTTCAGCTCCAGTTGCTATACCACCTCACAGAAATCCAGCAGGATTTGGGGGAAGGTGGACTGGGAGAGCAGCAACCATGCACCCTCCATGGTGTGTCAGGGTCAGTCCCTCTCTGTGCTGGAGTGACCACCCCGCAATCCACACGTGATGGGGCTGCTGCGTTCCCGGTGCTGGCTGCATCCCTCTGCAGATCTGTTTCTGTAGTGCCACGCTGCTGCCTATACCAGGGTGTAGCCTGTGGGGATCCCAGCACCCCAGCTGGGTCCCATAGGAAAGCTGAGGTTCTGGTGCTCCTTGTGGTATGGGATGGAGGAAGTGAAATGTGAAATGACAGGAACTTTGGATTGGTGGAAGAATGTTGTACTGTTTCACTCAGCCCAGCAGAGACCCCAGCTGATGAGAAAGGTGGTTAATCTGAGAGCTGCTTTCAAGAGGGGTCCCAGAGAGCAAACTTGCTGTGATACCAGTACATGGCTCTTGCAGCCAGCAAAGACTCTCCACTCTTACATTCTGCAGGCTGCAGTTACTGAATCTCAACTAAGGCCTGTGTGGAGCCTGATAACTTGTGCTTAATGACATAAATCCATAATAGTGTTTGTTTTAGACTTGAAGACACAAATAACCTGTTTCTTGCCTGGATCATTTCTCCCAGCATTGACTACCCTGGTATTAACAAAAAACAAACCACAACTGCAAATTATTTTTAAATTTAATTTGGTTTCAAGAATGACTTCACCAAAAGTTGCTTCTTATGCCACATTCCACCATCCCAAAGATTTTTTTAGTACCAACCCCCTTTTGCTTACAGATCTTAATATTCTTTTTCAGTCAGATAAGTAATTTGATCTCTGTCAGCTTCAACCTGCAAGATCATTTCTTAATCCCTCAAATCATGGATGTGCAGAAGAGACTGAAACTCCAGTTTGTCAGGTGTGTTCAAAGAGAAGGTAAGCAGACCTCCATGAAGTATATAATTACTGTTTGACTAATACATAGATCTGGAATAATGGCACTTCTGCTCATTAGCATTTACTTTATTTTTTCCCAAGGCAGGGAATGAGTGGCACCATTTTTGCAATGCCATCACAGTCAATTCCTTTGCAAAGGGGCCCCCCATGTCAGGGTGGTTTTGAGGGGCTGCCATAATACCAGTCACATTGATGGAAGTGCAGGAGGCAGATAAGAATTACATCTGTATTAAGGAGGTTAAGGCATGTCAGCAAAGCTGACTAAATAAACGCCATTTTCCATAGCTAATTGCAGTTTAGACTAGCAAAAAGTACAGCATACTTCCTGAGGTAAAATCTGAACGCAGAGAAACACTAAAGAGAAATGTGGTAAATTCATGTACTTTGAGAGACCATGTTTCTGGGGTAAGCAAGCTGCTTGGCCAGTGGTGCTCCCTGGCTGCTACGAGAAAGCCACTGAGTGGACTTGTTCAGGGCAAACCCAGCTGGTGAGTGGCCCACAGCACATATGAATTGCTGGTAGCCTTGAGCCGTCTTGAAGGTGGCTTTTGTTTGAATTTCACTGTGTGGAGTCAGGATTTCTGGGTACATGTGCAGGATTGTGAGCAGGAGCAGAAGGTGGTGCAGAGCATCAAGAGCAGGTGCAGGAGCAGCAGGAGATGATGCAAAAGCAGGAGGTTGTGTAACTTCACAAAATGGAGCATGAGCACCAGGAAGTGGTGCAGAAGTGGCATGGAATTGTAGAAAGTTTTAGGTTGGAAGCGACATTTAAAGGTCATCTAATCTAATTCAATCCAACCCCCTTCCCCTTCCCCTTCCCCTTCCCCCCTCCTTGCCCCCTCGCCCCCCCCGCCTCCCCCCCCCCCCCCCCCCAGGCCCCGCCCCCCCCCCAGCCCGGCCCCGCCCCTCACCGGTGACTGACAGCTTCTCGATGGCGCGGCGCTCGCCCCGGCTGCAGTGGGGGGGCAGCGAGTAGCCCTTGATGCTGCGCCCCGTGCGCACGCGGCTGCTCAGCACGTACTTGGGGTCCAGGTCCTCGCCCCCCTGCCCCGGACACGGTGGGGTGAGGGGGGTGGGGGGGGGGTGGGGCTGGGCGCCCCGAGACCCCCCCCCCCCTCCCGCCCTCCCCCCCCCTACCCCCCCCACAACTCCCCCCCACGACGGCGCGTCCCTCACACCCCCCCACCCCCCCCAGCACCCCCCGACCCCACAGTCCTGCCC
>JANIJG010006491.1:0-25898 GCA_024611175.1 Megaceryle torquata | reverse complement strand
AGTTTAGCTGAGATGCACATTACTGGCCTGACTTTCATTTACCCTGAGCACTCCCACCTTGGGTGGAGCAGGGGGTGGTTTGGGTGCAGGATGAGGGGTGGTGCAGGAGCCGCGGGCTGCAGGTGCAGCTCAGGGCAGCAGCCTGGCCCAGCTGGGCTGATGGCCTGATTGCCCAGGTGGATTCAGGTGTGCTCCTCTCATTAGCTCCTGGGAGGAGCCATTTCTAGGGTGGGCAGGGGAGAGAGAGAAGTTTGTGCTTGGAGTAGTATCTCTGTTGTGCTCATGTGTGGGGGTGCTGCTTGGGGAGCGCTGTCCCCTCAGCGGGCACCTGAGGGGAGCTCTGGGTTGGACTGCAAATTGAGACCCTGAGAACCTCTGCCTTCATCCCACTTCTGTTGACCTGGGTCATTACATCCACACAGGATTTGGGTGTGGAAAGGGAAGAATGTGCAGGTAAGTCAGCCCCAAGACCAGTAGCCATATTCTTACTGTGCAGTGTGAAGCCAGGGAGATGAGTCCCTCTTTCCTGGCGGAAAGAGGCATAAAATGTCTTGGCACTTGCTTCTGTAGGATGGGGGAACTTTGGGGTGAGGCAGCACTTGGAGCTTTTCTAAGGAGAGAAAGATAGGGGGAAAAAGGCCTTACAAAGGTAAAGGGGCACTCTGGCAACTTGCACCACTATGGGCTGCTCCGTTGTCATTTTTAGGGGCTGCTGTGAAAAAGTGAGAAATGGTGGGCTTCTCTTGTGCAGTGTGTTGGAGACCGGAGGTCTGTGAGCAGACTGCTCACTCAGGATACAAAAAATATGCTGCCAGATGAGGTAAAAGTTTCTCTGATGCTGGTGGCTTAGTTCCTCAAGCAGTGAAGTGCAATGTTACACGGTTGCTGTCAGCAAACTTAATTTTCCTTCTAATCCCGGTTCAAACCAGCCTGCTAATGTTGCTTATAAGTGGAGGGGCAATGGACTCCTCCCAAAAACTTAACACTTTAACCTATCCATTTTGCCAAAAAGCCAGGTTTGCAAGTTCAGAAACGTTTGGAAACTGGAGTCTCAATTTATAGTCTGTGGCAAGGTGTTGCAGGCATTCATTGATAGCTGCTTCCAGCACAGAAGGGACATGGCAAGGTACATCAAAAATACCCAGACTTTCAGAACCTGAATCTGTGGTGGTTAGTTGGATTTACTTTTGGAAGATGGGGTTTAACACAGTCTTTGTTTGATAAAGTGGAAGTCTTACCTAAAGTGAAGGAATATTTTTCTCTTATTCTGGGTTTCAAGGACATAGTATTTTAAGATAATTGTTGTCTTTTATTATTCCCTAGTTTGTTGCTTTTATTTATTTATTTATTTGTTAAACTTTCTATTGTATATTACAACCAGAAATTTGGCACAGGTAACTTGTTCCATTGACACAATTTCTTATTCCCGCTGAACTAGAACCCTGAATTTGCAGTATTCATTTATGCCTTTGCTACATGCTGCTGAAGTGCAATGAATTCATGGAGCCTCAGCAGCAGACCCGGATGCCTTGCAAAATAATATTGAAAATTAACTAGCCCGGGCATAAAATGTACTCCTGCCCTTGCCACGGTCGTATTGGTATTGATCGGGGTGGGGGGGGAGAGATATTAACTGACTCACAAAGAGTACGAAAGACATTATTTGTTCTGGCAAGTGAGGTGCTGGAACTATCAATAAAAATCTGTGTTTTACGGTCTCGAAAGAGTGGCAGTGGGTGCTGCCAGCCAGCCCCTTCCTGCTTGTGGCCACGGGGTCCTGGGGTGAAGCTTTTCAGCAGGTGGGCCTGGCATGGGGGCTCGGTGCTCGGTGGAGCTGAGGCGCCAGCACTTGCTCGGGATGTGCTGCTTTTCTCTGTGTTACTATGCAACAACTACTTTAGCACCAACTTAGGCGTGAAGTGCTTGAGCTCAAAAGCAGGTTATTGTGGTTTAATGAATTATTCTGCATTAGCTGAATAGTGTGTGCCTTTACCTGAAACATGAGAAATCCTCATCAGAGAAGATCTCTGTCGTCAAGGTTTAAAGCAGTTTGTTTTATTTGGTGTTTGCCACGTGTTGAGTGTCTGCCTGTGATCAACAAGAGGTGGCAGTGTTTCTGTGCGGCGGCTGGGTTCATATTGCTGGCTCTTCATTCACCACCGTGTCTGACAGAAGGGCGTTCTGACTAAGCAGAAATATACTACTTATAATCACCTCTAAGAATATTATGACAGACGATTAATAATCTGACAGCGAAGTAACTATTTTTAATGGCTTTAAACGAACTCTTTCTTTCGTCTTTGAACTAATCCTCGCTGTAATCTCTTTACTGCAATTAAAGTGTGAGTAGCTGAATATGTGCTGGCCTTGCTCTGCATTGGTGAGACCTGTGCTGGCAGGAGCAACGTGTCCAGCACCAAGACAAAAGCCTCGGGGTAGAATTGACCTGCCAGGGCGCATAAATGTGGCAGCAACTTAGGTATAAAACATCATAATTAGCCTCAAAGCTATATCTCTTTCTTTTTGGCTGGTGATTTTTACCTGGGGAGAGAATTTCGTGGGTCTGAGGATATACACGGTTGTTTTTTTTTAAGGAGGGACATTGAGGTTTGCGTGGCATACTCCAGAGGGCTGCTTTTCCTGTATACAACATAAAACTTCATCCATATTCTGAGTATAAATAGTTTGCAAGGTGAACTTGGAGCATCCCCAGCAACTAACATGACCTTTAGATGAGAATTTGCATAACTGACAACTGCTCGTTGGTACATGAGCATCCTTGGTAAGGCTTATTCTGCTAGTCTGATTGTAGGTGTAGGCTTCCTTACTCACAGTTTACACATAATGCAGTTTTCATTTGAGACTCCAAACCCTGCTGTTACTAAAATCCAGGGGAAAATGGCGTCTTAGCCTTAGATACAGTTGAAAAACAATTTTAAAAAGTCATTCTTTGCCTGTAAAGAAGGCTGTATAGCTTTCAGCTAAAACTGTGGCTCTTTAGCAAGATACTGAACTGTACAATAAATTTGGTTTGGTTTTTTTTCCTGTACTGTGTGACAACACAGAGTGTGTGTATTTGGAGGGGGTTAATAGAATGTTTGGAATGATCATTGGTAAATGTTGCATCGTGCATGGCTTAAATCCAGAATGTGACAGACACTGCAGCTGGCTGTGATTCAGGTAGGGAACATGAATGATTCACGAGGTTGGTAGAAGTGGAGTAAGTAATTCTTTCATCTTGATCATTTTCTCCCTGAAGCCAAATATCTCGCATATGGTGACAGCTTTGTAACATAGTGTGATGGCCGGTAAGGATAGGGGGAGCTTAGAAAAGACCTGCTAAAACAGATTTGATGTGGATATAAGAGATGGAGCCTGTCTCTCTGTCTTTTTTTCTTTCTTTCTTTTCCCTTTTTTTCTTTCACTGGCTTTCTCCCTGGGTACACAGGGAATTGTTAGGAATGAAAGGTAGCTGGCCCAGAATGCTAATATATCTGCTTTGATAAGTCTGAGGGATGTTTTAATTAGGAAGAGGATGTAAAGACTTAGAAAAATGTAGTTATTCATGTAATTTGAAAAGCCTGGAAACAATCCTAAAGGGGCAATAGCCTGAGGAAGAAATGCAGTTTATTTCTCTGGGAAAATATAGCCAGATGTAGCTTATATGTGGGTTTCTGATGTGGCTTTATTGGAAAATACCTATGTGGTTCCCTTTCAGTTGGCTATTCTCCAGACAGAACAGCCCTAAAATGCACATAGCATGTTTTAAACTGCTGCTACCCTGGTCCTTCTCACTTGCTTTAACAATGCAGATCAAGAGCATCTTTACCCTGAGCCAAAGCCATAATCTAGTAGATGTGAGATGTAATCCATAGAGGAATCTCTGCAATTAGCTGGAGGAGAGAGGCTCACTTGTTACGCTGTGGAACATCAGTACAATTCACTGCCAGGAGCTGAATCTTGCCAAAGAGGCTTTGCAGTGCCAAACTGGGCCATGCCAGCACACCAGGGCCTGGCCAGTCATATAACAGGAAGGACAGTCTCTGTGACAGCCCTGGCATAAATGGGCAGAAGCTCTTTGTTCCTATGATCATGATCACCTTGGAATTGCTGCCAGACTCGGTGCTCCTGAAAGGATGGTTTAAAATGGTTTACAATTGACTTTTTAGTATCAGTTTCTTAGTTCTCTTATTTTTCTCAGTTTCTTTTTCATTTTCATCTTGAGAGCTATCCTTCCCCCCCCCCCCTTTTTTTTTTCTTTCTTTCTTCTCCTGTCTCCTCTTCTGGGGCCTAACTGCAGGTCATCAGCACAAGGCTTCCTCCAACTCACCTTCTCTGCATGAGAAAGAGGGGTTTCCTGAGCCATTGCAACACATTGTTGCCTTCTCTCTTGCCTGCAGTGAACTCCTCAATACAATGATAAACTACCTGTATTAAACAACAGAAGAAGAATTTTGAGGCAATCAATAAATCATCTCCCTGCAGAGCAAATCGGTAAACGTGAACAGGGTAAACTTTAAGCACTTCCAACCTCACGAGCCACAGCATGTATGAGGTTTTGGTACAATGCTGCTGAAGTCAGTGAACAGAATCCTGCAGGCTTCAAGGATACAGCAGTGGGAAGTAGGTCCCAAAATGTTCAGTGGTAATAATTCCTTTTTGTTTCTTCTGCTTAGAAAAGCAAATTTAAAATTAGTTATTCCAAATAATTTGCTTTCTGATGCTTGTTAAGTTTTACATTTTGACTATTTACAATTGCTTTCAGTGGTAACGCTTCGATCAATTTTGACGTTTACTGTAATTACAAGATTTGTGAGTTTGTAATCCACAGTTTTACATTTATTCCAAAAACCGTTGGTCATGTGATTTTTTAAAAAGATGACCAGAAACTTGGGTTGTATGTTGTATGGGGAAAGGAATAGCAGAGGCATTAGCCTTTAAGGTTACTTTATTCTGTCTCCTTTATTGTCTCTGGTCACAGAACTTTGTGTATTCGGATGAAAGCCAACCTTAGTGGGGAGAAAGCAATGTTTCTCAGCAAATCCACCTGCAAGAAAGCTCAAAAGCAATTACACTGGGTAAACAAGAAAGGATGTTGTAGATCTTGTCCTTTTTTTTTTTTTTTTAGCCTGGTACTAAATGCAAAGCTGATGGGATTATTTGATTTCACCCTTGCAAATCCTACTGCATGTTATCTTTGCGGAACGACTTTTATGTAATCTTTAGTGTGCATAAATACATGGTAACAAAAAAGTGGTGCGATGAAAGCAAAATGGCAAGTGTCAAAAGCAAAGCGTTATCATGCAAACACCATGATACTAGGCTTGTGATTTGTTTGTTGTTTTGGTGGTTTTGTTTGTGGGGATTTTTTGTGTGTTGGGTAGTTGTTTGGGTTGTTCTCTCCTTGTGAAAGGTAAGCCCATTGGCTTGGATACTGCTGGAATTCATTATGTTTTTCTTCAGTGCACAGATTCCTAAAAAAGTCTTAAAGTGGTATGGAAGCTGGACACGTGCTATAGTTTAGAAGAATGAAGCCAGCTTTGTGTGGCTGAGATCATGATTTTTACCCGCCTACTTGCATTTTTTTCCTCCTGATTTTTATCAGATACTGAGCAAACTGGAGGTTCTTTGGAAGCTCCACCTCTGTTTTCTTGTATGTATTTGTCCTTAATGAGTCTTGTCAACATATACCCTAAAGCTTCCTGCCCTATAATGAAATGCATGCCTGTTTTAGAGGGTGTGATGAAAACTTTCATTGGAGTTTATCACCTTATCTTCAGGGGGGGCCCTTTGCAATCAGCAGTAGGAAAGGAAATGTGAAGAGCTGTGTAGCAATTAATGATTCTTTATTTCATTGCAGCTGCCCTCCAGAGGGCCCATTGTCCCTCATTTCACATACCAGATGGTGCTGTGGCTTCTGTCCTCAAGTTTTGAGCCTCCCTAACACTCCTCATAGCCATTACCAAAGGAAGTAAATTACAACCTTTGGAATCAAACACGCAAGAGGAAACAGAGTAAGTCATTTCTCACCTCTGCATTTTAGGGAGAGCAAAGTAATCCAAGAATTCAAAAACCATTTAGAAACACTGATTCCATACTGGCTAGGTCAGGTGGGTTAAACATTAAAGAAACATGCCACTTTCTGCTGTGTTCAGCTTCTTGTCTGTGACCTGCACTGTAATATAGTGGGCATCTAACCTCTTCTACAGTATCTGCTGTTGACACAACCTTCCTTATCTGAGACCCCAGAGGTGTACCTAGGGTATGAGAGCATCTTCTTTCATGCAAAGTTGAGGGAATGGTGCCTTAGATTATGTTTTGTGTTTCTGAGTGTGAGTTTGCTTCTGTGTTTATTGAGGTTTAAAGGCCCTCTCTTCCAGGTTTGGTTGTGGGTTGGTTGCACCCCATGACCTAGGGGTGTGCAGTTTGCTGTGTGGAGCAGCAGTACTGCTATCAGTAATATCTAGTGTAATTAGCATTTGAAGATAGGAACTCTGGAAACAGGCCAACCGAGTTCCAATTTGCATCTTGGGAAAGATGAAGAAGAGAGTTGTGCATGTATGAAATAATGTAACCTTAGGCTTGGGCAATTTTCTCATCATGGCATGATGGACCTTCTGCTGTAGGAATGGGTGGGGGTTGCAGGTCCACCTTCTACCTTTACAGTCAGGAAGAAGTGTTGTGAGTATCTCACTGCAGGAATGGCATCTCCGTGCTTGTGCAGTGTTCATACTGTTCATAACTGCTCTGTGCAATTGCATTCCCATTCAGCCCTGGCTGACATTTAGACATCTTGCAATAGGAAATTCCAGAAGGTGTTCACGTGCTGTGTAAAGTGGCATCTTTCATTTGTTTGACACTGGCATGCTGGTAATTTCATTGCTCAAACTCCTGTTTTCTGTATTATGAAGCAGTAGAAAAAGGAGAGGTGGATCATTTTCATATTATGCCCATCATAATCATAAATACTTTAATAAAATTGCTCCTAACTGTAGTATGAAGTGAGAATACAGATTTAATAGTGTTTTACAAAAGAACAAAAAAGACTGTCTTTTTTTTTTTAAATTCTTTATAATGATTTCAGAAGAGGAGAAAGGATTGGAGATGTAATGCTTTTTAACTTAATTGTAGCTGGAATGGAGTTAGTGAGAACACTGTGGGTAAAATAACAATTCAGACAAAATGTTATTTTATCAAAGCTGGAGGGTTTTTCAGAGGCATATTTATTTCTAGGATCTTCTTGCAGGGGACTCTTGGGTTTGCGGCAGAAAGCAGTGTTTTACACAGTGACCTTAGCTGCAAAGAACTTGTGTTCAAATTTTCCCCTTCATCCTAAAAAAAAAAAAGAATTCTTTAGAATTTGCAGTTCTGGGACTTTGCACATGGGATTATTGCATTGCATATCTTCATACATGTTCTTTTAGCAAAAAGCACAAAGGTATCTCTCCTTTGTTTGGAAAATTTTGGCATCTATGCTGAAGTAACAGTTGTTGCCTTCTGCTCACAGTACTTAATCTTCCCTGGATTTGCAGGGGAAGACTTCGGAGGTCTGGGGGATGGCTGCAGCACATTCCCTGTATCTCTGGGGGGTGATTCAGTCAGTTGTTTATGAAGGTGTATTCCTACTAGTATTTGGTTTCAAGTATCACCTAGGGGACCAGTCACAATTTGGATTCAGTAGTACTACAAATGCTGCAGAAAGGGGTGCCCTTTTTCTGAGGAACCTGAGTTGTGAAGTAGAAAGTCCACGGGGAGGATGGAAATGCTCTCGTGGCTTTATGGAGGGGAAACAGAGATGCGTAATGATCATATCAAGCTTGATGGGAGCCTGCAGTACAGTTAGGACTGCAGGTCTGGGATGGCCCAAGGCTCAGAGGAGTCCTTCAGCCTCTCCTCAAACCTGGGAACTCCTCTGCCTCCCCTTTTCCCAGAGACAGAAAGGAGGTGCCTTGCAGTGAGCCAAAGTGGGCTCTGGGTGCAGTAGATGTTCCTTTTCTGTTTAATGCTTTATTTCTTTATGCTAAATGAGTTAAGTGATGCTGACTCTTGTAAAGCTCCTAGTGAAATATACCTGCTAGATTAGTAACTGTGGTGCTTTGTGTTCCACAAACCCTCCAAAGCATTAGGCCTCTATTTTGTTGGGTGCTTTGCAAATGAAGAGCTGAGTCTTACCACTGCCCTGGCTGAGCATGTGGTTTCAGAGCACAAGTTGAGGACAATACAGACCCTTCACTCTTCTTGCTTGGGAGAGGACAAGGCAATGTACTGTAGTGATGCAAAAATGATGAAAGGAAGAAATTTTAGTCTACCACTTCTTATACCAGTTCCTAGAAGTCCTTTGTAGGCAATTGCCACACAGTGGAGCCAAGTACACCAAGGTAGTATTAGCGTGATAGTAAACTATGCTTATAATGCAAGTAATATTTCATATAATAAGATGACTGAGTAATGCAATAAAAGGTAAAGACTCAATCGTAAATCTCCAGCATTTTTTTAATCCCCAGGTGGTGTTATGCTTAGGTTCTTCCAAGAAGATACATTTGTGTGTTAGCTCCCTTTCTGTGGACTACCAACAGCCTGGCAGTCCACACCAGTCTGCACTTCTTCCTTCCCTACTCAACTCTGCAAGAGTTTGTCATTGACTTCACGAAGACCAAGACTGCACCTTGTTCATTGGCACTGGTAGTTAGTGATGCTTAACAGATTTCAGAAATTCTTAAGTCTAGAAGGACTGTCAGTGTGGTGGTGCTTCCAGACCAGGACCTAGTCTGTCCGTCTGATGCAGGATTATGCCAAGTAAAGAAGTTCTTCGTACTTTCCGCAGAGCTGGGAGAGCAGCAGCTCTTTGTTACTGACCCCAAGACCTGGCTCTTGATGGAGTGAGGGACAACTTCACTGTCCCATCATTAATTTGTACTCTGCTCGTGTTGCCCTGTGTGAAATTGTGCCCTGCTGCAGTTAGTGGGGCCAGTAGCACTGATTATGAGATTTGAGCCTTGGCACTTTGAGGGTGAACAAGATTTGTGTTTGTTTTCTGTGCAGAGAGTTGAAGGAACTGATAGCTGGAAGGCAGGCCTGAAACCTGCTTCCCTCTTGCCTTTCTGCCAGGCTTAAGACAAACAGCTCCTTCTCAAACTACCAACTCTTTGGATTCATTGGCTCTTTGCTTAACATGAAATAGTTCTGATTTAAGGGACATTGAAGCAGCTGGAGTCAGGTTGATTTTTAGACCTTTCTGAATTGTTTCCTAAATGTAATGTAAGTTGCAATGAAAAATTTACAGCAGTATGAGAACAGGCATTTCAAAATGTCAGATTGTGTCTGTAAATTGCTGTGTCTGGTAATAAACCCACTTGTCAAGTAACTGGCAATCGCAGCCTGCTGGTGAATCTGATTTTTGCAGTGTGCTCTGTGACTCACAGAGCAAAACTAGTGATTCTTTCTCATACTCTCAATATTTGAAAATTCAGGGGAAAGCAAGGAATTGTTAAGTTAAATGCCCCAGCTAGTTAAAAGCAGCTCTAGAGACAAAATTTCAAAGCTATACAGTTAAACACTTAAATCAGGTATTCTTTAAGCTAAGATTTGTTCTCCAAGCCTGCTCCTTAGCAGGGTTATCTGCGTAAGAAACTGTAGCCGACAAAATCTTCCTTTAAATATTTGGTTTGCCATATATTTAGTGTTATCCTTGCTTTGAGAACACACATGTGGTGTGATATCCAGTGGGCTTTAATTCTTTCAGTTCAGCCATCTGATCTGAAGAGGAAAGCAAAATTATAGCCATAAAACTGTACCCTCTGATTCACCTTCCTGTTCTATTTATGATTTTTGCAACCGGGATGAATAAACTCCATAGTCAGCGTTCAGAGGGGCGGGTGTATAGTTGGCTCATTTCTCTGCACGTGTCTTCAGAACAAAATAGTAAATCTGGCTATTTTTGAAAACACTTGAGTGCAATATTGTAATTACATTTAAATACAAACATGCCAAAATAATTATGGTATGTGAGGTGAATGAGACCAAAAGGCATTCTTGGAGTGCTACCCGTGAAGGTCATACAGAAGTTCACTGGACACAAATTGTATTAAAACACTAAAAAGATACCAGGGTGCAAGGCCTCTGCATTGGTAGTTACCCAAAATCTTGCCTGTTTTCTGTTACTGTGTTTTCTATTCGCAGCAACATACCCCAAAATGGTAGCAAGGACACTTTGCAATGGGGTGTGTTTTTAATAACCAGTGGCATCCCCCAAAATGGTTGACTTGCAGAAAGTGCATGTCCTTTTCTCTGCTTTAGTGTCTACTGAAGCATGTGCACCTGAATTGCAAGAAGGTTAACCTTGACCCTGAAATTCAGACAGCATTCTAAAGATGTATTTGATCCAACACCTTGCCCACCTTCGGTGGGCCTTTGTTTGGTAGCTTTATTCTGTTTGGTTCTTTTTAATTATTTTCCCCTTCCTGTAATTTATTTTTTACAAACACTTGAGCTGAGTCTGGAAGAGGGTTGTCATCCCTACTTCACAAGGAAAGCCCCAGCAAACCCTTTGTCCCAAGCTGTGAGTCCTAATAGGTGTGCATTAGCTACCAGTGGCTAGACAGAGTTGGCAGTGTTGTTTGAAGCATTGTATTCTCCAAGCCTTTACCTGGCTGGTGAATCTTAACAGTGTGTATTACCTGATGGGGAGTGTTATGGTATATATCAGTCAATGGTGGGGTTGCTGGCTCTATGTTTTTCCAAATAATTTGTTTTGGCACATCTCTATCATGGAGAATTTTTTGAGAAATTGCATGTCTTCTAGAGCATTTTTTTTCCCTCTAACTACCCCTTGCTATAGATGGTGATAGTTTCTAGAACTCTTGAAATTTCCATTAGTATTTCCATGGTAAAAATCTTTGTAGGAGCAGGGAGAAAAGATTCCTTTTTTCTTTTGCATCCCATTTGGTAAGGAAACTAGCTGTTTAACTGCACGTCACTGGTTTTCTAGTGCTGTTAATTCCTCTTGTGCAGTGGAGGCAACTGAGCAAGGGGAGTCTGAGCACATGCAGAAGATCTGGGATGGTGCAGAGACTTGATCTCACGTCTCTGAGCCATAAGCAGGTTGTCCATGCTATTTGGGTGCCCCCTGAAAGGCTGTTCACTTGGACAGGAGAAACATCAAGTTGTTGCAAATACAAAAAACAGGCGCTGGGGCATTTAAGCAGATAATATCTTGTGTAATTGTTAATTACAATATATCCACAGCCTAATAAAGAACCAGATTGAACAGAATTGGGAGACATGCCAGCTCAGTGCTGTGCCAGAAATCAGCCTGGCATTTTAAACCCCATTTTGGTCATTCTTTTCCACTCGACAAAGCACTTCTACATGTGTTTATGAAATGCTTTGTCACTGTGGGATGTCACATGTCCTTGCCTTTGGTAGGTTCCTATCTGCTCTCCTGTAGGCAGTACTTAACCTGGGATGGTGTACAGCAGGATAGTTTTAGCACAGCTGTATTGCTGCAGAAAATGACAAATCTGGTTCTTTAGCAGTGTTATTAAAAAACATTTACACGGATGATGTTCCTGAAGCTCAGTAATAGCACAAATGTATTTGGGATGTTTCTCAAGTATTTAGTGTTCTCATATATTCCCTCCCCTATCTCCTCTTATTCCCTACTTGTACATTCTAACAACAGGAATGGATGTGACACTGGAGGATAGATTTTTCCCTATTCATGATAAAGCATGGTAATTCAGACATCTGAAGGTGCTGCAGGTTTTACTGAGATGTGAATGCCCTGGTGAAGCTGGTTTAGATATTTGTAACAGGAGATTAAATTAGCAGAGCTGGGAAATGCAGCCACATCTGAAGTAAGCTTATAACAGGCCAGCCTGCTGATTCTTCCAGGAAATCTCATGGGAGGCCAGGGATAAAGGAGAGTCATTCTTTTAGGAAGCTTCTGTAGTAAAGCTGTTCATCTATCAACTAAGTATGTTGGGTTCTTTTTTAGCCTGGCCTGATAAGTGGCCATGGAACAGGGCTAGTTAGGAAGTCACTGGGCTAGTAGAAAGGAAAGGTTAGGAAATGGTCAGTGTACCAGAAATATCCATAGAGAATATCCTAATGCTAACAGGTATGTTATCATTATGTAAGAGGCTTCTCCTCTTGTGACTCTGCTTGAAGCCAGCTGAGAAACATTACCAGGCTTTACTGATGCAAGGGGACTTTCTTTGCTCTTTGCTGTATAGTTCCTGTTCTACAAATCAATAAGATCCTGCAATATTTATGTGACATCTTGAAGCCCACTATACAAAAGCTCACTCCAGCAACAAATATATGAAAATTCCCTCCACTTTCTGTCCATTAGAGCCTTCAGCTGGGAAATGTCAGCAAAGGACTGCTCAGCTGAAACATGACCTGCAGTTTTTCTTGAATGAAAGAGACGTTGATGTTGCAAAGTATTGATGCCTCCAGAAAGATGCAGTTAAAGAGCATTTTTAATTACACCATCAACCTCTGTGCCTGCAAATGAAATAATCATTTACATATGAGACTAACACAGAAATAATCAGCTCCTGCAGCAATTTTGAGCTGTAAGAGTTGGTGAGAATCACTGTTACTCTCCACTGGAGAGGCACTGGGAAGCAAAATGGGAAGTTTGTTTACTTGGGTTTTATTGGTAAAGACCTATATTTCCTACAGCTTCAGATTTACTACAGTTCTTGTTAAGGATCTTGTTTTGGTCATCTTCTGTGCCTGCTGCCTGATTCCCACTTTAATTGTGTAAATTAATATTAACTGATGCTGATTCTGGTTGAGACATTCCCACAAAAGAGGGGATGGACAGAAACCCCTTCTCATCCTTGCGTTCTGCACATAACATAGCTATTAGCTATAATATTCTAAAGTGTTTTTAGACCTAGATCATCTTCAGCAATTAGCAAGTGAAATGCATCAATTGCAGAAGAGAGAGGTAATATTCCTGGTTTTTTGCTTATACTGTGTCATCTCAAACATTATGGTGTTTCTTCAAAAGCTGCTGAACAGACTATTTTTAGATAAAGAATCTGGCACAGCCCACTAATTAGAAGTTTTTTCCTTGCTGCTGCTAGCCACAGCCTTTTTTTCTTTTTTAAACTTTAAGAGCCAAATAAGTAAATAATGCTGAGCTCTTGCCTTTTTAATGTGAAGATCAAATCATTCCCATGAGGAGCTTCTGTCTCTTCTTGTACAGCTGTACTCCTTCATAATCAAGGGCCAGCATTTTAAAGTGTCTGGTAACATTAAGTACTTTAAATTCTGTGTGCTCAGTTCGACATGTTCAAAGGGGCTAGTGTTTGGAAAGTCTTGAGCCATCCACCATTAAAATATCAGTTTCTGCTAGATGGCTGCATGAAATTCTCTGCCAAGCACTAATTTACAGTGATAGTTTAAAGCAAGATGCTTTAACAAGAAAGATGTTATCTTCTGGAAGTGATGTCATCAGCTTGAATTTACCTTTGTTTTGGAAAACAGTATAGGAGTTCAAGTGTGTATCTGGTTCTGCCTCCTTGTTAACAGATGAGGTGAGGACAGGGTGACTCAGGGACTGGGCTGAAGTTCCTGTGGCTGCTGTTGGCAAGGCACAGTGGTTGGGTGCTGGGACAGGCAAGCTGAAGGGAGCCCACAGAACCTGAGGGATCCTTATTTTCATCAGAATCGCAGGGGGGCAGGCACAGGTAAATGCAGTTTTCTTTTTGTTTCAGTACATTTGCTCTCTTCCCAAGTGTACCAATCAGATAAACTTGTATATGTGTTCATTCACCGCTCTGTTCTGGTTCTTCTACCATCCTCGGAAGCTTGGGGGAGGAAGCAAATTGCAGACTGCCGCTCAACAATAGGTGCTCACAAACAAAACTAATTTCCAAAAGCAGATCATGCAGGGGGTGGAGCACATCCATGCTACCCATGGTCAGTTTTGCCATTAACTTCTGAGGCATCTGGCAGTGATTTCAGTGGAGCAAATTCTCTTTTAGCCAGTTAACAGGCTGTTTCTCTGCCAGCAAGATTTTTACCTGGGGTAAATCCCTGCACTTCCATGAAAGTCATCAGACTTTCATGGAGAATCATAAATCAGCTGTGCTAATTTATGCAAGCTGAGCATCTGACCTTTGTAGTCCAACTTGCTGAATTCCTTGGCAGCACCTTAATTCTGAGGGGACGCTTGGCAGCTGCAGAAGATGAGGGATATTGCTTATGGTCTGTCATAAGGATCCCATAGCTTTCCAGGGAAAAGTCCTTAATTTCAATCAATTTTAATATTTTATAATAGAGACAGTCTATCACTGCTGAGGCTTTTTCCTAGCCTCCTGCTATTTCAGTGCTAAAGAAATTGTGGCTCTTAAAGAGGCTTCTGATGTTATGGCCAAGACAGTTGAAGAAGTGAGGGGCACTTTTTGACCTTGCGTCTTGTTCTGGTTTTTCTCTGTGCCCATGTTAAATTCCCAGCCTGGTATGGTAAGGTAAGCAGCTTCAGGGAAATTTCAAGAAATCAAGATTTTCTTCCTTCTCTTTTAAAACAGAAAGGCTCTTGAAGCTTCTGATTCTCCATATGAGAGCACTGCTGGGAATTTGAGTGCATCATTGGCTTTATTAGAGCTAGTCCTGAAAGTAAATTTATTTAGGTGTGTTAGTGTTTGCAAAGGGCAGTTTTAATCCTGTAAGCCATCATGAAGAGGGAGAGGGCTTCCCAAGAATTTTGAGAGATAGGAATGAGCCCATAACAAGTACACCTCTAAGTCGTTTAGAAATTTGCAGTCTTGCTTTAGTGTTAGACACCTTCTGAAGAGTGAGCTTCCCATTCACTGTATCTGACAACAGTTAACACGGGACCCTGTTAAATGTGGCTGAGAGGACCTGGCTGAAAATGTCAGCTCAAAAAGCACACATGCTTCTTTCAATCTGGATGTTGCTGTCGTAAATGTGGATGATGGGAGTCTCTACAGCTGTCAGTGTATTTACCCCAGTGTAAAACCAGTCTAACAGGGATATGTCTGGTGTCTGTAATGAGTCATGTTGCTTACTTTTTTTTGTCAGGACTTTTTTCTCCACTTGTATTTTAGTTTGGTATGCCAAATATTTTAATGTATTTAATGGATTAATTAAAAAAAAACTTGGACAATGATGTAGTTTTAAGTGATTCTGAACTGTGAGGTATAGCAAAAGCAGGGTAGTTGATGACTAAGATACTTCTGATTCTTCTGGTTCATGGCGTTATTTCTTGGGAGTTATATGTGGGCTGAAAAAAAACAGGTGTTTAGTCCATTTTGATAAGAAAACATCAGCTTTAGTCTATGCAATAAGCTAGACAAAGCTGTGAATCGGAGAGTTGACTGAATAAGCAGAGGGATGAATCCCACAGCTCCATTCGCAAAATAATAGCTGCTCTCTACAACTGCCAGGAGGAGATTGTATCCCGGGTGTTGCCAGGGGCTTGCAAGAGAGTGTGGGAAGGCTGGTAACTGATGGAGCACACGTTGGCAAACCAGCTGGCATCGGGCAGTTGTGAAGCTTGGGTGGAGAAGACCTCTGAAAGGCAGTTGTTACTTCAAAGCTAATGCAGACTTCAAGGCATTAAGGGTAGTTCTAGGATAGAAGAAGGCCATAAATATTTCACCAATGTCTTCTGAAATGTGTTGTGTCCCTCTGAAGCCAGAAAGCCTGCAGGCTTTTAAAGATATTTTTAAAGGTGGTGGTTGATTTTTTTTTTTACTACACTTATTTAAAGCTGCCTAGAAAATAGAGAGGCAATTTTGAAGCAATGGGTAATGATATCATTAGATTCTGGAGCTGTTCCTGCCCTTTCTAGGGCAGGGAGGGAGTATGACTGGGGACTCCTCTCCAGATTTTTCCCCAGAGGTATGTCTTGAGGAAGGCAGGGCTAGCTACAAGCTCTGCCAGCCAGCTGGGGGACCTGAAGAGAACAAGCAAGGGAGAAAGGCAGTTCTGGGGATCACTGAAGGTCATTTTAAAAGTTTGTGGCACTTCATGAGGTCCAGCTGGTTCATCCATGTAATAATAATGTAAGAGAAACCACTCTGAGCTGGTTATGGGTGGCCTGACCTACAGTTAGGGAACTTGGTACAGGTAAAATTCAGCTGCTTGAGATGATTATTGAGCTCCTAGGGAAGACAACAGCTGAGGTCTGACTTGGGTACTCCACTGACAATACAAGTTATGAACTCAATAGGACTCTCTGGTAGGGATGGATGCTGTGGGTAACTCCTGACAGGTATTGCCAGTCCTCCATTTAACAGGAGAGAACACCACCCCCACCCCCCTTTCCTTCTTCCTTTCGTAAAACTACTGTGGATTCTGGGACATATTATGCATTCATGTTTGTGAGCTTAACACTCATGTCACTCCATGGACACCAAAAGCATTGCTCTGGCTTGCTCTTGTGCAACTGGGAACAGCATCAAGCCTTTTATCTATAGCTGGGTTATGGGAGTCCTGTAAAAAGAATCTATTTTTGTTTTGTTTTATATTGCTGTTCAGGGCCAAATTCTGGGACTTTTTTTTTGTTGTTCCTTTCTTGACAACCCTAGGGACAGATGTACAGACTCTTCGGAGCTGCTTGAAACAGTAGCGTAGGGTGAACGCTTAGGACTGGGCCAGGCTGTGAGTGCTAGAAACATACATGACCAGAGTTTCACATATCAGAATGAGAACAGGTTTCATGCGAGGTTGACTTAGTTTCCGTTTCTTACACCCCCAGTTCTGTGGGGGTTTCATCTGTCATTTCTGATGTGATGCATTCACGTGCCTACAGAAGTGTGCTTATGGAGCACACTCATAGCAGGGTTGTGAAACACAGCCGAGTAGGTGAGATGCCTCTGTTCATGTGACACCACATCTGCTTTCCTTCCAGCCCCTCTGTCACTGTGCATCACTTAAAAGACATTTCCTGTTTTCCCTACCCTTGCATCTCATTGCGTGGGGTTTCTTTGCCTTTCTTTTTTTAATTTATTAGCCATTTTCCTTTTCACCAGGACTGCCTGAGGCTGGATGAAGTAGTAATACTGAGGATTCTTATTAAGAGGAGGTATCATAGCTACAAAATTATTTTCTGACAATAATATAACCTCATTCTAATTTATTTAAACTTTCTTCCTCTTTCCCCTGCCACCCACCTGCCCTCTTCTTAAAATCTCCAGTATTCTCCTTACAGAACAGAATGTCTGTGATCTTGTCTCAAAACCAATTTCTTCTTTTGGGCAGCAGAGTATTAAGATTTCCCTTTGCATTTGCAGCAATAACATAATTAAATAAAGCAGTAATAATAATAATAGTAATTCTGATGTTTTGCTGTGATAATGTGATGGCCACTGCTAGTGTGATCAGCATGGAGATGTCTCTTGCTGCTGGTAAATATTTGCAATTAACACAGAGCTCTGGGATTTTGTTTATTACACAGTTCTCTCTTTTTTTAAATTGTATTTTTTAAGAAATACAGAAAGATCCACTAGAAGACTTCAGTGCCTTAAATTTTTTTGTCCACCTTACTCAACCCATGAAAATTGAATTCCAGACAGGTTCTTCCTGTCTGTCATGCTTGCTGGCTATTCATGGACCTCTGTGGCATGAGGTCTTAGGCACTGACATGCTGAAATTTGTAACGAACCACCATTACTTATGGATGGCCTGGTTGTTTTTTCCCTCATATACTTCTCAGGGGAGGATGGGCTTGAGTGACCTTGGCCAGCATGTACTTTTTGCTGCTGGAAAGGTAATTAAAAATGAGAACTGGTAAACAGGACTGTGGTTGATTCTCAGTCATGTGGGAAAACAACCCCCACTTCTATGTCAGACTCCTTCCTGGATAGGGAGAATGTGCACAAGCTTGAGTTTAAGCTCTGCATGTATTGATGTATCTCCAGAGATTGTCAGCAAAGGTCTGTGGCATGGGAGGGGAAACACGCCTTTCAGTGGGGTGGTGGGTTCTGGCAGCAGGATGCCAGGCAACTGCCTGGCACCCACCATCCTCCTGCCCCTGATCCTCCACCTGAGTGCCAGTGCTGTGAAAGTGGCAGTCTGTCCCTGTAATTAAATCTCAGCAACTGTGCAATGTTCAAGAGCTTGTCCTCCTAGCCCATCAAAAACCCATCCCTCAAGAGAGGGATCCTATTAATTGCCCATGGAGATAAGCAGGAGGCATCTGTAGCAAGGCGTGTTGAGCTTGCTGCCACGGCCCACTGGAACTGGATTCCAGAAGGCTGGCTGCTTTTAGTCGAGCTGATGTGTGGGGCCAGCAAAGATTCTGTAAGAAGCTGTAATTTGCACCTCCTAGCACGATGCCATGGTAATGGGATGGAATGTGATGGCAGGATATTGACCTCTCGCTGCCACAGTTGCTCTGGCATTGGGAATAAGCAAATGTTAATGTGGGGGTGGTGAGCCTCTCATAAACAGGCAGCAGGGATGCTCGGATGCTGTTTTGTGACAATGAATAGATCACACTGAAAATAACAGATGCTGATTTCAATAAAATAATAGCATTTTGAGGCAATGATTTTCTGCAACTTCAAAGAGCTTTGCAGGCCCAGAATTAATAAGCTGTTGTTACTGTGGGCTATTGCTGCGCAGCACAGCAATAGACCCATTTCATTGCTGGCTTTCAGCTTAGCCCCCGTTCTTCACTCAAGTTAACAGTAAACTGCTTTGTACAAAGGCAGTTAAAAGCCAGTAAAAGACTTTTTTTCTATGAATGGGCAAAACTCCAAATGGCAAGAGGTTTGACATGCGTTATCATATTGGTTATGTAGTCATCTGGCTGGTGGACAGCCCAGTCTGGTACTGAGCATAATGTACTTATGTGCAATTAATGGAGAGGTCCTTTTCAAACCCTTGCAGTTGGAGAATGCTGATAAAGCCAGAAGACTAGAACAATCTGCAATCTCTGTGCCTCTCTCAGTTGGGTGAATTTGTGTACTGAAACTTTTCCCTGCCCTGACTTGCTATTCCAAGATCTCTGCATCTTGAACACTCCCCGAAGAGCAATGAAAAGTTAAAATGCAAAATTGAACAGGACAGTGGACTGGAGAATATAGAATGAGAATAATTTTTTTCCTGGTGGCAGCATGGCAGCAAATGTATATTTTTCTCCATTTCTACTTTTATATTAAGTTGGGAAAGCAACAGAAAACCCATTCTTTTGGGGTTAAGCTCTAAACATGCTGCAGGCATAACAACTGTTAGGTAATTAAGTTGGTGCAAAAGCCTGGTGGAAGACAAACAGTTTAAAGCTGTGTATTACTCCAGGAAAAGAAAAGCTTCAGTAAATATTTCCTTCTCCATGCACCATTTTACTCATCCTAGTGGTGTGGGAGCCCTCTCTCCTCAGCACCAATTGTTATCCAATACTAACACCCCATGGTTAGCAAGTCTCCACCTTTCAGGTAATGCCTTCTCCCAGAGCTGTTCTACAATATAAAAATTGCATGTATACAAAGAGAGGACACAAAGATATTTTGGGTCAATAAGTAAAGCTTTTTGTTAATACAAGCTCTGTGTTTTTCAGTCTCTTCCTGGATGTGTGATACTTTCTGCCCCCCTGGGAGGCTATTGCAGATCCTCACTGCTGCAATGGTCGGAGATGGTTTCCCCTTTCTTTTTCTAAGCAGATGCTCTGTCCTCCTTTCCCTAAATGGTGATGTGATTTACAAGAGGATCTGAGATCAGAATGAACTCATTACCCTTACTTCAGTGCTTTGAAAGGTCTTATTCTTCTTGTAGTGACATTTCTCTTTTCTTGTTATTTTTGCTGAAAGATCTTTTATTATTTGTCCTAATTTCCTTCAGATCTGGTTTGTTTGTTGGGCAGCTCTTGCCCTGTATAGGGGGAGTGCTCCTCAGCAGCAGCAAAAACAGCATTACTGGCTTTCAAAAAGTAACAAGCATTTTTCTTTTCAGAGACCTGCAGATGGCACTGCCTTACTGGGCTATTTGAGTGCCCCTTGCATGTCCCTGTGGTGGGCTGTGTGTCATCTTCAGTCAGAACAGCTCTCCTTGCAGCTGGAGTAAATAGTTCAAAAGTTCTTTCTGTGGGATGTTTGTAGTTAACAATGAAAAATAACATCGAAATTGCCAAGAACCTTTCCCCTTATTCCTCTTCAGGTGGTTTTGTTTCCTGGACTTCTGTTCTTTTTGAGGTTTATCTTCAAAAGGTTTTTGACAACTTCTCTGTACAGCTATTTTTTTTCCTCCCCCTGACATTTCCCTGTGCCAATTAAGTACCAAATTGGCTGCAGAGTTAATTGCCTCTTGCTAGAAGGACCCTGCTATCAGGGACCAGGGGAGGGAGCTTTTTGTCATCAGTGTTTTCCTGGAAGATTTCCTCCTCCTGGGGTAGAAATGTCCTCCTTGTGAAGAAATGGCAGCATCAAGGACAGAGTGGGAGCAACGTATCTCAAGTTGTTGCATCTTTCCTACTGCTGTAGTTGCTTTGTTTGCATGTACTGTTCAGTTCCCCCAGCTTTTCCTGGAAACTTGTGAGGTGTTGGGGACATATATTCCACACTGTGCCAAAAGGAACAACTGCGGGCCTTGTGCTTGCATCTCCCTGGTCACCCTGTGGCTGCACCCTGCCCAGTGTGTAGTGAGCTGTTTATCTGGGGTGCCTGCACAGACCACGGAACCTGATGCCTGCAACCACTGGTGACTGGCACTCCAGGGGTGGTGATTAATCTCTGAGACTCTTAACCCAGGTCTTCCAGCCCACTTCTACATTGTTGTCATGGTTCAACCCAAGCCAGCAACTAAGGCCTCCAAGCTGCTTGCTCACTCCCCCCTCCTGGGTAGGATGGCAGAGAGAATCAGAAGGGTAACAGTGAGAAAACTCTTGGGTTCAGATAAGGACAGCTTAATAATAAGTTAAGCAAAACAAGGAATCCATTCAGCTTTTCCCATGGCAGGCAGGTATTCAGCCATCTCCAGCAAAGCTGGGCTCCATCACCTTATGGTTACAAACACCATCACTCCAAACATTCCCCTCTTCCTTCTTCCCACAGCTTTAGACACTGAGCATGATGTCATACGGTCTGGAATATCCCTTTGATCAGCTGTGTCTCTTCCCATCTCCTTGTGCCCTCTCAGCCTGCTTGCTGTTGGGGTGGGGTGAGGAGCAAAAAAGACCTCGACTCTGTGTAAACACTGCTTGGCAATAAGGAAAACATCCCTGAGTTATCAGCACTGTTTCCAGCACAAATCCAAAACATAGCCCTGGACCAGCTACTACAAAGAAAATTAACCCTCCCATGGCCAAAATTAGCACAGATGTTTCCTGTCTTACATGGGCTAGAACATGGAGAGATCATGACTTTTTCAAAATGTGCTGATGTTGCAAATTGCTGACAAGCAAATGGAAGTCTATTTGCTAGGATTGCTCTCTCTGGGATTTCATGGCGGGTGAAACAGTTTGTTTGCTATGGCAGTGTTTAACAGAGGCAGCAGTTATCATATGTGAAGGACCCACCATATTTCCCAAGAGTCAAAGTAAAATTCAGCCACGGCGAGGTGTTCTTGGCTGCTCCCTCTACATAAATCCTCAGATACCTTGCTTCAAGGTCAATTGGGTATTTCATGCTTCATAAGTGGTTCACTTTGTTGTGTGACTGGGAAGCAATGCTGCCCAGACACATTAAATCTCTGATTTCACTTTTTTTTTTTCCTGCATGGAAACACTTGAATTCTGCTTTGCTTCATCACTGATTATGATGAATCATGTATGTACACTAGCAGTTCTGGACAAGCTGCTTTCAGGATGATGTCCATAGGGAATTCCATTTTGTGATTGCAGGTGGAGAACTGCTGCCCACAGATGAGTTTGTGTGTCTAGTGCCTGGTGTGGAATGGATGTCTGAGATGTGCCATCTCCCTGGGCTGTGTTAGTGCTTGTCACCTGGAGTTATTTGAAAAGGAAGTTTTGTGTCTCTGCTGCCAACAAACTTGACTGATCTGGCTTTTATGATGAGAATTTTAATTTGCAGCATATATGGTAAAATTTCTGGTTTTGATGCTTCAACAGTTTTCTTGATTTCTAAATACATTTTTAGAGTGGTTATGTACATTCATACATGCAAAACTAGGTTTGAGATGTCTATGCATGCCAACTCCCAAAGACAATTGGTGTTCAGACCTCAGGGTGGGAACAAAAGGAAAAGAAATCCCTGGGCTTTGAAGAAAAGCCTGGAAGTCAATGAACAGTTCAAAATCCAGAAGGCAGGCAGGTGTAAACTCAATATTTTGGTCTGAGTGTAGTTCTGATTGTACAGTGAGACATTGTTGCATGCTTGTGACTACATATTGCAAAATGTGAGGACTGCTGGAGGGAACATACACAGTCTGGGTTTCTGGCTTCTGTCCCCCCGAGAACACAAGGTTCAGTAAATTAAACTGTACAACAAATCTTTGTGATGAGCTTAAATAACAAAACCATCATTCGTATTACAGTATCAGTAACATCCAATTAAGAAAAAAATTCTGTTGCATATGGGTCTCTTGTGTTCTTGTTTTTGTTAGAGTTATTCAGGAATTAGAAGTTAGGTTGTTCTTAAATAAAGGCTTTATTTCCAAGACTTGCTATGTCATTGCCAAATTTAGGGGTGTGGTGATCTGTGTGTCCCTGCCACAGTGAATGTTTGCAGGATACCAGATCTATGCTCTTTCATAGGGTAAAGACAGATTTTTCTGCAGGGAAAAGTACATCTCCAGAATAATTGCTATTAACTTTTTAATCCTCAAACAAAAAAATCCTAATCCTATGCCAACCCCACTTAATTTTGAAATAGGTAAACCGTTACAACTGAAATCCCCTTTCTTCCTCTGAGCAAAAAGGTTGCCTTGTATGACATCTCTCACAGAAGACTTCAGTCTGACAGAGCTAATAACCAAACTGGAATGTCATCATATAGTGGGAAAATTTTGAGTAACAGTAGTAATCAATGAACACAGCCTACAGTTGTCTGGAGTCAAGAATTGGAAAACTTGTTAGTTAAGTCTTTCAGGACAAAACCTTCAGATACTTTTGTTGTCTTATTTCTGGAATTTCTGAGCATTAGAATCCAGAGATACAGAGCGAGGTTGACAGGTGAAAGACATTCAGAAATGTGAGCACGTGGAAATTTAGGGGTCCCAATGCCTTTAGTACTGCTGCTTTCATGACATTAATATCACTCATTCCATCTTTATTTGTACATCATCCAGGTCTTGTCTTTTCTGTGTTCAGTGTGTATGTGAAATGCTGCAGACTTCGAGTGGTCCCCAGGGACTCATCAGCAAGTGCAAACATGCAGCTGCAGTCAGGGTAGCAGGACTCTGCCCACTGTCCTATAGACCAGTTCATAGTGAGCTCTGGGCTGCTCATTTGAGAATAGAGTTGCTCCACAGGGGTCAGTGTCATATTTGGAGAAATATGTGTGCCTGAGAGAATTTTAGTTTTAATGCTTTATGTTATTCCTTGTTTGGGAGCAATGTAGGATGTCAGTAGATAGTAAGAAGACACTGACAATGCTGGTGTAGACACAGGTTTTCTCCCCTAGCTCTAAGATAAACTCAAACAAAATAACCTTTGAAGGGTAACTAGGGCTATGCTCCATTTATCTATCTGCTTAAAACCTTGACTTACAAATGTGTTCCTATTAGATGCCTCTAAAAACTAGATTTTTTTTATTTTTATTTTTTTTAAATTGCCTTTTGAAGTTATTGACTTACCAGCTCTGTCACTAAAGCAGAATTGAATCCAGCACCTCCTGATTGTTATCAACTGTTCCTGGTTGGCTACAGTGCATGATTGGTATTGATCTTGTGGGAATAAAACTAACCATGCTTTGGGTTTTGGATCTAGAAAGATAGTTATCTTTTCATCTGTAACTATCGTTCTCTATAAAAGAAAATATCTAGGTCTGTAAATTTACAGTACAGTTACACATTTTCTTATTTTCTATCAATGATTTTCATTGGAAATACTGAGCAAGAGGCAGTTTTTTGTTGTACAACTTTCCAGTCTGCTCATCTGGTAATGTTCCCAAGGGCTAATGGTTATCGATATGTACGGCTCTGTAAGATGGAGAGGGGTGGAATCGTTTTACAGCCTAGGTCTTCATCATCTATCAAAACTGTATGATGATTGAGATTTTATTGCATATATATTTTACTTGTATATTGTATTTGGGTCAGATGCATGGCTGTTTAATGAGTGTATCGATTATCAGGTTTATGGACCTATCAGAAAGGGAGGAAAGACATGAATGTAATAAATAAGCATTAGTATTAGTTCATCCTATGCCATGATGTTTTTTCAGATGTGTTTTCTGCATTGAACTCAATCTGAAAAAGAAGAATGTGCTCGGAACCCTTCCTTTTCCTCATTTTCCCTCTGATGCCAGGGCAGGAGGAAATGGAGCAGATACAGGGAAGAGTGACCAGATCCCTCCATGTGCTAGGTTTGTTTCTGTTGTACCTGGCAATCCTAAATAATGGGATGTTTCAGGAATATTGTACAGCTCTGGTGGAATGTGACAAAAGGAGGCATCCAAGCAGCTTTCTTTAGCTGCTTCTTTGCTTCTAGCTTGGGAGAGTTTGGACTGGATGAGGTTGCTGCTCACTCTTGTAGAAGCTGGGGCATGTCTCAGTGATCATGTCATCTGTGGGGTTTGCCTGCCTCACTTAAGCTGGTACAGGCTGCATCAAATTGGAAAGAGGTTTTCATCCTGTCATGTTTCAGCAAAGCTCCCGAGTGTGAGTTTGTGATAAGATCAGTTTCAGATTAACGGGATTTGGGAGTTGCCAAAAGGTGGATGGTGGTGTGGGGGGGGGGGAAGAACTTGGTCATTCCTCTAAAGCACATCACTGACCTGGGACTACTGAAGTCCTTCTTAAAGCAAGAAAAGTAATCAAAAGGTAGCAACCTAAGAACACAGAATGCTTTGAACATGACTTCATGCTTTGAATATGAGGTTATGAATGCTGTAGAGTGGGAAAAAAAAGTCTTTTCTTTTAGTTTGGATGTGGAAATTACCAGAAATGTGCAGAATTTAAGACAGGGAGGGAAGTCTGGTGTTTGTTGCCCTTCACTTTTGAGGTTTTGTAGCCTTAGTTTGAGTTTAATTTGAAATGCTTCAAGAGGAGCCCATCCCATGGAGCAAACTAAACATTCTGTGAAACATGCATTGATTTAATGGAATAGGTTTGTTTCATTTTCTTTTCAATAAGATGTGGAATGCTTGATGTGGCTTAATGGTTATTTATATATTAGTAAAACCCTATTTCAAAATTCATTCATGTAATTTCTAAATTAATATATATGTAATAATAACTTTTTTACTTGTCTTACGCCACTTAAAGTGAATACAAATTTAAACACTGCCTCTCAAGATGCCGGAGATATTTTGCTTGTTGATCTAAATGCTGTATATAGAGGGAGGGGAATTGTAGCCAATGTAGGTTTGTGGCATGTTGTTGGGTTTTTTTGTGTGTGTTTGCTGTTGTTTTTCCTTTTTGTTTGTCTGTTTTGCTTTTATAAAAAAACCACAAAACTTTTCTAAATAATTTTCTGGAAAAAAACGGACCACAAAATTATCACTGAAGTGTCAGTGTCCTGCAAAAATTAATTTTTGATGGCATATTAATAAAAAAAATTATGAAGTTAATTACTTATCACAGAAAACAATAGCACCTTCAAAATGTTATGCTATTTTGTGGTTCAGATGAGCTATTGTAAAATTGTCAGAACATCAGGAAATGACTGGACATGTCCTCTAAAGTCTCACTACTGAGGAGATGGTAACAATGGAAAGTAAAGGCAGGGCTCACATTTTTCCGGGGTGCCTTTATACTCTACATAATGCCACAAGAGACTCCTAATGGTGGGCAAGTCT
>JANIJG010006490.1:8017-26889 GCA_024611175.1 Megaceryle torquata | reverse complement strand
GCAGCGCTGGGCAGGGGCACCCGCCCCATGGCCCGAGCCCCAACCCCCGGGACGCTCGGGGCGGGGAGGCGCGGCGGGGGGCGTCCCCTCCCCGGGGCCGCGGGGTGCCGAGGCCGGTCCCCTCCCTCCCCGCCCGGGGCTGAGGAAGCGGAGGGAGCCGTGGAGTTGTTCTGCATATTAATGAGCCGGGAGCAAGGGCAGCGGGAGCTGTTTTAAAAGAGGACAAGGGGAGGAAAGCGGCAGAGCGCAGGCAGAGCGCAGGCAGCAGCAGGGAGCCGCTCTCTGCTGTCCTCTCCCTGGTGACATCCAACCCCAGGGATCAGAAGGGGACGAACCCGAAAGGAGCAAACGCATTAAAATCCCCGGCGTCTCTTTAGGTACCTGCTGCCCTCACCATGAAGCTCCTGACAGCGGCTTTGCTCCTGCTGTTCATCGCGATGTGCTTAGCCAGCGCAGAAGGTAAGTGGGTTTATTCTGCTTATTCCCACCTAAACCTCTTTTCCAGCAATTTTTATTTGCCTCTTGGTAGCCTTGAGTTGGATCGAGCTGTCCCCTGTACAGGTATTGCATCTGTGGGGTAAGGGAGCTGGGAGGCTTTTAAAGGTGGAAGTCGAGGGAAAATACAGTTGAAAAAGTTATGTCTTCATTGCAAGGCAAAGAGCCCCAACTGAGTGTTGGGGGTCACGCCATGTGCTCCGTTATTCGGGAATACAGCTCCAGGAGTTCATTTGAAACAGAGGGTGCTTTCCACAGGGAAAACAGAGCCAAGGCAGCAGCACAGATTCCAAAGGTGCCAGTGTGTGGTTTCTGCTGTGCACAGAAACGGTGGTTAACAAAAAAAAAATCCCTCAGCTTTTGTCCGGCTGCGAACGCACCACAGCATCCCTGCGAGGAGAAACCACTCCAAGTCCTACAAAGTCCAAGAGAGACGCGAGTGAACGAGAAAGTCGCCGAGATGTGTGTTTCTTGCTCGGCTTAAAGCGAGTTCTGACTCTTTCATTTCCTTTTCTTAAATACAATTACATTTAATCACAGCAGGTGCACTTAAAGCTCTCCTATTTACTAAGCCTCAGAACATATCTAGAGCTCGAAAATATATTTCCCAGGGAATTGCTGCCTTTTCCTGGGACAGAGCAGAGAAAACATTACCCTTTTTAAGCTCAGCAGCATTACAAATTTCAGCTTTTCCCACCCAGGCTGGCGGGGAAGGGGCGCTTGGTATGCAGGAGGCTTTGCAGGCACATGAGAAAATGCTTTCTCTCGTAGGTGTAAAGTGCAAATGTTCAAGGAAAGGTCCTAAAATAAGATTCTCTAACGTACGGAAGCTGGAGATAAAACCACGGTACCCATTTTGCGTGGAAGAGATGATTATGTAAGTTTTTCTTCATTTATTGCTTGCTGTTTTCCTATCAGTTGAATTGCTTTACCTTATACTGCAAGTTCCTTCTTTGTTCTTTGTTTTCCTCACACCCTGACATGCTAATTTCTGGGAATAGTCAACTTGCTGTAGCAAATTTAGTAGTCAATAGTTACTTGCTGTAGCAAAAGATGTGCAGTTCTGGCCAAAAACCCAGCTATCATTTTTCAACACCTTTTTTTTCTCTTCCCCTTCTTACTCAAAGTAGTATTTACAGAACAGGTAGCAATAAAAAGATAATCATTAGTGTAAGTGAAGATAGGAGACAAATCCTTCTCCAAGCTGCTGAATGTAAAATCCAGAACTATTTACTCAAGTTATTCTGGGCATGAAAATAAGAACGTGAGCAGAGTTTTGGTCCATGGTGGTTTCTGCAAGGAGAAGATCTCAACCAGAGTCAGATTTTTGCCTGCGTTGTACCAGAGGCACCCCTTGCAGTGGATGGGATTACCCAGCACGTAAGAAAGCGCTTTCCTCCCCGTCTCGCTGCAAGCAGTGACCAACGCTGCTGTGAAATCTCAAAGTGATTTAGTGACTCTCCGAACAGAGGCGGGTATGGAGATTTTTGACACTTCTGATGGCTGGCTCAAAAGGAGGTTGATTTTTTTCTTTTTGTATTTTTAATTTATTTTAAATATGGGTGGTTTGTGGTTTTTTTTTTTTTCCTCCCATCCTGTTTTGATTATCTTAAGATTCCCCCAACAAAGCACCCTCAAACCAGAATGTGGGACTGGTTAAGCACCAGAAGGGCAGCTTCGCCAAGATGACTGCGCCGATCCCCTCTGCCACCTAAAAGGGGAGAAAAAGGGTCCCAATAGCAGCTGCACCCCCAGAACACCAAGGACTGTGCTCCCTCACCAACCACTTGCCAATCGCTTAACCTTAGAAAGTTGCTTTAACTGCAGGGTCCAAGTCCTGTCCTGCCAAACACTTACCACCTTCGGTGCTCTGTGACACCCACAGGGCCAAACCCTGCCCATCCGACTGTCACAATCACAGCAATACCACGGGAGCCTGATCCTGCTCGCACAGAAATGGCTCACCAGATTCAGCAGAGGCTGTACGGAGGGGAAATAGAGAGCCAGGCTGCCTTAGGCTTCCTCCACATTTACACCAGCATCCCTGCGATCAAAGCTTAGCTCAGGGAACATCAAACCCACCTCTTTGAAGCCCAAATCAGCTGATAGTGACCCAAGCAGAACAATTCTTGCAGAGCATCACTGCCTGAATCAGTTCCATGCAGCTTTAGCTTGTTTGCTTTCACCTTTCAATAGCAAAATGATGGGTTTTAGTAACTCTTGGCATCTCACTCCAGGCATTTGCCCAAAAGCAGCTGGTGGCCAAGGGGGTATAAAATAATTCACGCAACATTTCACTTCCAGAAAGTTGGGAAGGCTGGAACACCATGCAGGAGCAGTTGCTTTCCCAGCTGGATAGCGATGCAAATGCTGAACAGCAATGTTCAAGCCTGGAGGGTTGCCCTGGGTTTGCAGTGGCTGCGGGGACAGAGCTGTCCCCTTGCTCTCCCACTGCTGCTGCTGGTGGGACAGGCAGGGCTTAACCCGCTGCCATCGCTGCCTTTCCAGCTGCCCTAATGCAGGCTGAAGTCAGCGTTGAAACTGAAATTAATATTCTGAGAACCAACTGATCCCAGAGTTTCTGGGCAAGGCACAGAAAAGCTAAACTCCTGCAGCTGAGTTTGTTGCAGTGATTATCTTAAGCGAGTTGTTTAAGCTGGTACCCTACCCTGCCCTCTTCCAAAGCTCTTGTATCTTTTCATACAGCAGAAACATGATATAAATTACGTTTGGCAGAGAAGTAGTTGGTATGGGGGTACAGTTTACAAAGGAATTTGTCTTTGGCAATAACCCTCCCAGCAGAGCTGTGGTGCAGGGTAAGAGACAGCTAAATGAAGTCCTCAGTCTAGTCAAACCCTATCAAGATTCACGGAACATCTACCAGTAATTAATTGTGTGGATCTAGCTCCCGGCATGAGGAAAAGCAGCAGAAAATAGGAGGAAAGTTTAACTCTTTCTACCTGAAAGGATCCAACCTCCCCCCACTTACTGCCCCATCCCAAAGTGGGAAGTAGGGGGCTGACTGGGTCAGGGTGAGAACAGCTGGTGGAAAACAGGCACCACTGGGAGCATTTCTCAAGGGGCAGGTGAGATGAATGGCAGTCTCTGCACCAGCTTGGGATGAAAGGACTAGAGTCAGGACCCGTGTGGCCCTGGGGACAGGGTGGCTGTAGGCAGAGGTACAGCCCCACCATCCCTGCAAATGAGATGTGTGAGGGTATGAGGTGCTGTGGGGTCACAGACCGACCGATGGGTGCTCATCACAGCCCCGGAGGAATGGGCACACTGGGGAGAACTGTGGCACAGGGGCCTGCAGACACTGTGGGTGAAGGCTCCAGCAGCTAAGGGACAGCTCAGCACACACCCCTGGAATGAGCTCACATCCGAAATCCCACTGGAGGCATTAAGTTCTGGTGCTTTGGCCCCTTCTCCATCTCTCTCAACCTCTTCTCACAGTCCAGCCAGCCAGTCAGCTCCTCACCCAGGGTATCAGCTCCTACAGTGCCTCTTAGGCACATCCCTTTCTTTACACCTGCCAGATAAGCATGAGACAGGTCAGCTCAGGGTGCCCAAAAATTCTACCACCCAAACCTGTGCCCACAGCATCAGGAACTGTAGGGAACCACAGGGCTGCCTTGAGGACATCTCTTCTGCTGTCCAGCCTCCAGCATCAAAGCAGAACACCTACACGTGATGTCAAAGCAACGCACCTCAGCCTGACAGGAGACCCAGTTCACCCAAGAAGCAAACCATACATCTCTTCCTCCTCAGACTGCAGGCTCTAGTACATGCAGAATTGTCCTTCAACACTCCTGGTGCAAATGTAAGGCTTGCTGCTTTTCAGAGGTGCTCCTCTCCTCCTGTGATTCAGCTTGTCCATCACTTTCTGGAAATACCCTCTTTGATCTGACTGAAGAGAAACCCAAGCCAAGGTCTGGCATCATCCCAGTGCAGACGACACAGCCAAGAAGGTGGCTACTAGATGGAGAAATCTGCACCAGCCTCAAGTCCCTTAAAACTTGCACGCATTGTGCCTTCAGTGATGGTTTGGTTTCACACCCATTAAAAGCTACAAGAAAACTCCCTTTCTCCAGAAAACTGATCTCCAGAGCTGGCTGGGAACACCCTTAGAGTAGAGATAGTCCACAGATTTTAGCAGTGACCCTTCCCCCCTCTGATGCCTACAGCCAGAGGCTCTCAGAAGCCTTGCACAGCTTTCCCACACGTTGGGGAAAGGGACGCATCCTCCCAGAAAACAACCTGCAAATTACACCTGATCTTTTTGCGACTGTTACCTTACACCTGACTGAGGTGGAGCAGAAAGGGGAGTGGGGAAGAAGGTCAACTGAATAGGAAGAACTTTCTGGACACCTTGTATAACCCTGGAATGGGAAACTTGGCGAGACCCTTGGCTGAGCTCATGCCAGCGGCATGCAGCGTTTCCCTTCCTCAGGCACATCCACTGCACCGGGTGGGTGAGCAGGGAAAGTCTGCCAGGCACTTTTTCTTGTGTTCGTAGATAAAACAGCTCCTTTCTGAACCAAACCATAGAAGCCCATCCGTATGGGCAGCTCTTTCTGGTTTTCTACCATCATCTTACATCTCTAACAGCATTTAAATAATGCCATGATAATGGTTTAGTTCAACTGAAACCCACGGTTCCCTGTTAGGGATGGTATTGCCAGAAAATTAATAATTCCAATTAAAAATATGGTTTTCTGGGTTTGGGGCTTTTTAGGTGTTTTTTATTTGTTTTGGGTTTGTTTGGGTTTTTTTTAAAATCACAAAATTAAGAAAAACAGAAAACTGCTTGACTTCAAACAGAGAAGTCTTGACATTTCTGGAAAGCCATCCTCTTGGGAAGCAGCTCCAGATCTCTCACACTGGTTGTGGCAGACCAACCGACCAGCCAGTGATGGCTTCACTAAGCCCTCTGGGAGGAAACCTAAAACAACAGGAAGACTTCTGCAGCGTTTTGCCTCCCAAGGTGCTTTGTCCTGACACTAAGGGGATATCAAGCTGCTGGTACTGGCAAGGAGGTTGGGATCAGCCCCAGGACTGCAGGCTGGGGCTCAGAGCTAGCCTGCTAGGCACACGGGCACCGTGCAAGACCTGGTCTAGGTGGTCCTGCTCCAGCAGGGGGGGTGGACTAGATCTTTTGAGGTCCCTTCCAATCCCTAACATTGTGTGATTCTGTATTTAAAAACGAAAGGGAAAAAAATTAATCAGTGAAGCAGGTCTGGTCTTTTCTCTGGGGTACAGCTTTGTTACGTGTAAGGGAACCATCTCCTCATGCAAAGAGCTTGTGGTCTCCAGAATGAGCACTCATTACATCAGCTATTAAGCTCAAAAGGTAATGTCTAACAGACAGGCAGAGCAAACCCACTGATTAAAACCATTGGTAAGTCTTCATTTGGTACAACCTAGCGTTAATAATGGACAGTATTGCACTGATCACTACCAGCCAAAAATCTGCTCTGACATTCTTACAATAAACTCAAACAGCTGCCGTAAAACAGAGCTGAAAACCCATCCAGTGCTCACTCATTTAGGGATTTTCCCCAGAGCGGGAGCAGAGAATTGGTGCATCCCAGGACTCCCATAACCTGTGCTCACTTGCCTTGCAGCGTGACCCTGTGGACGCGGGTGCGAGGGGAGCAGCAGCACTGCTTGAACCCCAAACGCCAGAACACAGTGAGGCTGCTCAAGTGGTACCGAGTATGGAAAGAGAAAGGCAGGTGAGTAGGAATTTGCTGTGTGGGGGGAAATCTTGGTGGCAAGTTGGGCAATTGGAGAGCCCAGGGAAACACACACACACTGCAAATGCTTGATCCAGTGCAGAGGATGTATTTCATTACTAAAATTATGGCTATAAATGGATATTCTTGATGTTATTTCTTTCCTGCCACATGCAGTCTTCACTTCTAATTTAGGATTAGGCTATTCTGACTATAAATAGTCATTATTTTCTCTTAAACTGTTCATCAGCTGATGTTCTCAGTTATTTACGTACACCCACCTCTCTTCTATGGGTAAACAGCCAAGATAAAATGCTGATTTCAACACTGTCACAAGGAAAGCAGTCAGCAGAGCAGGGAAGAGAGTACCCTGTCACACCACCTCAAAGTCATCAGTATTTGATAATGCAGATCTTTTGCCATGTATCATTCCTAGAAAACCAGTAACACGTTCATAAGATGCTCTGCCACCTCTTCCCTTGCAGAGAGGAATACTTTTTTTTTCCTGGCAAGCCATCAGTCATAGATGAGAGAAAGCAAGAAACACGAATTCCTGATGGTTACAGTGATGTCCCTGTCTGTAACTAATGAGAGCTGCCCAGCTCCTACCACCTCTCCAGCCACTGTCGAGAGCCTCCACCCACGGTGGAGTCCCACCAAAGCCCGATCCTTCTGAAGTGATGTGAAATTTGCTCCTCAAAACCGAGCTCAAACAAGGCCAGCGAGCAGCAAGCCCCATCTCTCAGAAAGTCCAAGGGTGCTGGGTGAGCCCCAGCACAGCCATGCAGTGCCCAGTAGCACAGGTTATGCCACGGTACTGGAAGCAGTGGTGGGTGATGATCCCCCTGGCCAGCTCTCCTGACTCCCATCAGCTGCTCTGTACACAGAGCACAAGGGGAAGCCCTGGCTATTGCATAACCACATATTTACACTCTTCTCCTGGTTTTTATTTTAATAAGGTTGTCATTAAGATGACAAAGATGCTCAGCCCCAGCCTTGTGCATTCAGGAAACACGCAGGGTTCCCCCGAGTGCGCTGACAGGAGGGATGTGCTGGGAGAACTGTGAGGACCAGGGTGCAGGCACTGCAGATGAGCTTCTGTCTGCAGATAACCACGTCACCTTGAGGCTTTTCTGCAGTCCAGCCATGGAGGGAGACTGTCCCTGCTGCCAGGGAGAGGAGGGATGGTGAGCTCAGCATCCCCATGGCTTTGGCCGCCAGCCTGGGGTGTACAGAAGGGATGCAGCACAACCCTTGATGTTCGACCCCGCGTTGCCTTGCCCAGTGCTGGCATCGCTCCGCTGTGACACGTCACCCCTGCACCAGACCCAGCAGGTCCCCAACACTGCTAACCAGGCAAGTAGGGCAGCCAAGCCCAACTGCAGCTGAAGCAGCATCAAGTGATTATTTCGGAGAGACTGATTTAAACCAAACCCTTGTTAACAAAAAAATTCAGCAGTGCCTACAGTGCCAGCTGTACCAAACCCACTGCACCGCTGCCTGGGAAACTACAGGGAATTTAAAGGCTAAAGCAGTATAAAGATGAATCTCTTTGCCAAAACAGTATCGTCCCCAGTTTTCCCCATGCCACAGAGGAAAGCTTCCACCTAAAGCAGCTGCACAACTAGTTCTCAGCAGACAAACTTGTCAAGCAGTCTTATCAGAGGACAACAACCTAGGAAAACAAATATATTGCAGAGTCTAATACTATTCCAAACTTAACAGGTATTGTGAATTTATTATCTGTATAGAGCTCCCAATATACTTCAATGTTTGCATATGAGATTTTATAGCAGTTAAAGTGTATTAGATGTGGATTCCTTCATCTTGCGTATCCTGATAATTGTGGCAGAGCACGTTATTCCCCGTGTGCCTCCAGGATGTGGCAAAGTCCAGCCCTCCTCCCAGTCACTTTATTGAGCGCAAACCAGTGACCCCAGAAGTCAATAACTTACTTTCCAATTTACTTAACAGAGGCTAAAAATCTGGATCCTATTTTTCTGTTGTTTTGGGGGGGTACTATTTATTATTATTTGGGAGTCATTTCATTCATCGCTTAAACATCTTGCTCTTGGCTTTCCTTCTCTTCAGGGTTTATGAAGAATAAGAGGAAGTGGCGTGAGGAATGGAGTGGACTCCCTTGGCTGGTGTAGGACTGAGCTCTGCAGAGGATTATTTCTCACTCACAGACATAAGACACAAATTCTATATTATTATAAAGCACTTTTTACCAAGGGTCAGTTTTTACATTTTATAGCCGCGTGCAAAAGGCTTCCAGATTTCACAAGCATCTGTTGCACTTCAGATTTCATACCCATCTGCTCTGTCCTGAGGTTGAGGCAACTCGTGCTTTTCATTTTAGAGAGGTTGGGTTTGGGGTTTTGGTTGTTTGATTTTGTTTTAGGGTTTGTTGTTGGGTTTTTTTATTGCTATTCATTCATACTTCACTATGATTGCAATCGAGCTTTATAAGCTCATTAGACAAACAGTAACGTTTGTAGAGGTGTTATACAGCCCTGTTCCTCACTCTTTCACAGCAGAAAAGCTTCTGTACTGTGGTTATTCTGTCACATTTGCAGTCTCCACCTTAGCCAGGCAAAGCGGGGACCAAAGAGAAGTTTGCTGAGAAAGATACCACTGAGATGTGGTGGCTGCAGTTGCAAAAGTGAGGTCCCTCAGCTCATCATCAAATGAGCGTGAACATCACTCGTGTACCTCTTCTTTAACAGACTCGAGGTCTTGCTGCAAGGTGAAGTGTATCTCATCTCCCATGTAAAGTTTCAGGCATTAGAAAGCATTTCTAGGTCATTTCTATTACTAAAGAAAATGGTTTGGAGATTTTTCTTGTTGTTGTCCACCCAAAATTCTTATAGAAAGTTTATGGCTTCAGTACTGAGACATTTTAAGCTTCAAAACTATTGTGTATGACTCCCTAGATTTGTAGCAACAACAAGAAAAAAGCCTTTAAAAGGTACCTTTTTATGAAAAAAAAAAAAGATATAATAGGGCAAACATATAAATACCTATATATGTTTTAGTCACAATACAACATATTCATTATTTTGAATGTAATACTTCAATGTTAAGCAGTGCATTCCTCTTTTTAAAAATAACAAAACTACCTTTTCATTTGTAAATATACTATAGGAAGTCTCCCTATATTATCTTTCTGTATAATGTACTGTACTGCTAAATTATCATATGCTATTTAAATGTTTGAAATACTTAGAAGGTTGCATGCAGATTTCATATTTCTTTCTAAGACAAATGAAAAAATAATAAAAAAAATATATTTAAAAAAAGCAGCTGACAAATGCTCTTCAAGTTCCTTAAGCTGTCAGGGAACTCCAACCACTTCTAATATCTTTTTTTGGGTGGGTGAATTGGTTTGAGGGGAAGAACACTGAATTAGAGAAGCTGATTTAGAGATATTGCACCTTGATAACACTGGAATCAGAAAATGTTATTCCAGTTCAATTTACTTCCCTTCCTCATTTTAAGATCCAGACTTTACCCAAACACTGTCGAGTTTTGTTCCATCAAGAAGGGCTATGCCATGCACCTATAGCTACTAGTCTAGGGTAATGGTAGATAAGTGTAAATCGACAACTCCAGATCCATATAAAGACAGGTAAAATGCAGCAGTTAGACAAAGTCTCAATTAGATTAGAGGAGGTTGTACAACAACAAAGAAAAACAAACTAAAACTGTGCAGTTTCTGCCCTTACCCAAGGGGAGCTATTCTGCACCCAACAAGGCTCCTACTGCTCCTCAGATAAAAAGAAAGATAAGTAATGCCAGGAAGAGTTGAAATGCATTAAACTCTCCCAGCGTTCCCAAACAGCGCCGAGCTCCTTCCTGCCTGCTCCCAGCCATGCAAAAGCTTCACAGAGAGCTGCTGAGATGAGCACCATCCCTGCAACAGAGGTCTTGTATCAAGGCAATTCCTGACCTCAGGGTTTCCTCCAGTTCAGACAGGAGAAAAAAAAAAAATATATACACACAACTTATATTTTTTTCTCCTGTGACAATATCCTGGCAGAGCTGCAGGAGAAAGGCCTGTTAAGATTTCAAAGCATTTTCCTCTTCTGCACAAGGATGGAGCTATGAGCTTCAGATGCCAATTAGTCCAAATCTTGAGAAAGATTCCAGAGTATTTAAGAAATTAAACCTCTGGGGATCTCAACCACAAGGCTCTGCCTCAGGCTGAGCATCTGAATCCAATTTCCCGGCAAACCCACACCCGTGGGCCAGCCAAGCTGCCCCTCGCCTTTCTTGAGTCACATTTTAACAAAACTAGTAGTTTTTCCTTGAGGAGACTTGATTTCAACATGCCAACAGACTGCAAGAAAAGGTTTATGCTTATTTAGAGACTACTGGGCAGGGTTATTTCCTGGAAAAGAATTGACAGCGTTTCACAAGAGGCAGTTAACGCTCCGTTGGGAATGCTGCCCACAGCTCCAGGTGCCCAAATGCAGTACCCAGTGACTCACACCTCAGAGTATCTATTGCCTGTACAAATGACTCTTAGCTCTGGGTTTGTCTGCCAGACCAAAGGCACCAGAAAAAAATGGGCACAGATGGAAAAAAAAAAATGTTATATTCCCCCCCACACACACTTGTTATAATGGGAGAGTAAAGAGAGAACTGCTTTGACATGTGTACTCACTTTAACCTGAAATCTGTGCTTCAAACAAAACAGCTCTTGGAAATGGGGATTAAACCCATGAAGAGGGTAAAAACAAGAAAACAAACCAACACACCAACAAAAAAAAAACCAACAACCTGACTCTGAGCTACTTTTTCCAAGCCTGTGAAGCTGCATCTCCAGGCAGGCTTGTTACATTCCCAGAACCAGGAGGAGCATCCCTTGCTGTCCCCAATTCCTCAGTTGTAAAGGGAAATAACTGTCAGGAGGTAAGTGCTATATACAAAACACAAACCACTACCCTTCAGACTGGAGCATCTTTGCTAAAATACTTAAATATATACACGTAGGTACCTCCTCCACACAGATTTAGCAGCAAAGTTTGGGTTTGCTTTTGTTTTCCCCAGCAGATTGCAAAGCCACAGGAGACCATTCAAGTCCAACCTCCCCGATACACAGACCACACAATTCATGCTTTGAGACTGAAAAATTAAGCCTCTGAAGTACAGAGTCTGAGCTCACACCAGCCAGCCCCAACTGCTCACCAGTTACCAATTTACCTCCAAGAGTTTGAAGATTTGCAAGGTAATCCCAAGCCCTGCTGCATCCTGGGGTGCAGGAGCAGCACAAGCACTGATGCTACGTCACAAGGGTATAAACCCCATCACAAGGGTATAAAACCTTCACAGAGCCTCTGAGGAGGACAGGGGGCAACTGCTTTCCCCCCATCCAGCTCGCAAAGCTACTCCCCAGCACACTGCAGCCACATGCACAAGGACCTCCACATCACATAGATACACACACCCCCATCCCTCCCTGGAGCACTGGGCATCCACTGGCTGCACCAGTTCAGAAACAGCACTATCAGGTTTTATTTTAATAAAAGCACAGGGGTGAATCGAGCAGCTGCAGCAAAAGGACACAATAGCAGGGAGACCTGCCTTGCCTTTTCAGCAAGAGCGCTGCAAGGGATTAGTAATGTTATACAGATCCTTTCACCACTTGCCTTTCACTTGTTCATATGTGGTTGAGGTCAGCAGTGGCCAAAAAGTTTATTAAGAAGTGATAGCTGCTCAGTGGTCTGCACAAGACAGTGCAGTGCTCTCGGCGGCTCCAGATGCCTGCTGTGCCCCAGCTCCTCCCAAGCTCCCCAGATCAAGGCACAAGGCCACAGCAGATTGCTACACACATAGGGACCTTTCCTGACCACTTCCATGTGCTGGGAGAGCTGCCCCCCCTCACTAACAAGGTTTCATCTGGGCTGTGGGAGCAAACATGGGGCTCAGTGGTAAAGTCATCAGAGGGGCCTGAGGTTTTGCACCAGTCACCCCTGAGCCCTAGGTGGGAAGTTGAAGGCGGTGTTACAGCAACACAAATGCTCTCTGGGCTAATTAAACATCAGAGTTGGGTCCCTTCTGGATCCACTTTGGTAGAGAATGGGAACAAAGGTGAATAAAAAGCCACTGTCCCAGGATTCACCATCCCACTGAGATCCACAGCAGGGGAGCTGCTCCTATCCAAGGGTAAAGGGCCTCCCATGCAACCTGACATCATTTAACGGGCTTTATATAAGCCCAGACAGAGCTTGCACTTGCCAAAACACACTTCCCATTAGGTCAAGTGAAAGTCACATTTTGGGTATTTTTCCTCCAAAGCCAGCTTCCAAAAAGTAAGGTATCTAAATCCAGATGTGCACACCATCTGAAGACTCCGCTAATTGCAAGTTGCTCAGTACCTTTGGAAAAAGGGAAACTGGTTTTGGCTGTCGCCCGAGTTTGTATTTCAGATCCAGAAGGGCAGGCAGCCCATCTTGCAAGCGCTGGCCACCCTGACTGGATGCCAGGGCAGCTCTCCATGCTGACACTCACTTGTGCTGGGATTTGTTGTTCAGCCTGTTCCCTCCAATGGGTTGGGGTGCACGTGGTCACAAAGAGAAATAGGGGTATTTTTGAGGTTCACACTGTTTGCTCCATCAGAAACCCTACGTGTCTGTTACTCATTGATTTCCTTCTGATCCTATACTGCCAAGAGCAGAGTGCTTCCTGGAACATGCTGAGTTTGCCTTGAAAGGCTGCTATCTGAGCCTACAGATACCTCTGTAACCAGCACACATTTCTGTCAAAATACCCCAAAGCAGATTTCCTCTAATTCCTTTACCTGACATAACCCACCCCAGAATAGCAATTGGGATTGCCATTGCCTGAGGAGCAGCAGCTGCATTTGAAAGTACAGAGCTCCAGATGCTGACAGGGATTTTTGGTGCTTGTAGATAGCGACAGACACCTCGCTGAAATCTTCCTTGTTTGCTGAATTCTGAGCATCCAGGAAACTTGGAAAATCCCACAACACTGTTAGTCATGCTTTACACCACCACGTACCTCTGGAAAGACCAACCCTCCATCTCTATAAATCACAGCCATAAAGGTCTTTGTTCATCCATTTCATAAAGAAAAAGCTAAAAACCTGCACAAAAATCAGGCCAACATTTGGTCATCATATCTCTTGTGAAACCGAGATAGTCTCATTGGTGTTTTCACCCTTCAAGGTTGCCTCCTTGGACCATCACCTCAACTAATCAGTGGCCCTGCCCAGGCAGCGATGTAGTAACAGTCCCCGATTCATGCAAGAGGTGTTAAATACCCAGCACAGATCCAGAAGTTGATGTTCGGGTGCTTTCCAAAGCATCCTCATTTCTATCAGCCAGCACTACACAAGACAAAGCTGTGTGAGATCAAAGGGATGATTGGGAGGCCCCAGCAGCTCAGAGTTCAGCCCCATTTCTTGCTCTCATCAGCCTTGCAGCACTTTGGTGTCCAGCAGCTCTTGGGCCATGGCCAGCAGCTCCCAGTCCAGATGGCTGCTCTGAAGGAGCAGTGGGGGAAAGCAGGGCTGAAAGGACATCTAGTGGCAACAGAAAACCTTCTCAGACAGCCTGGGGACACCTCTACAGCCTCCTGCATTATAAATCATCTGGAGCCTGCTCATTGCACTGCTGACATCAGGAATCCTTTTCCCCAGCTCTGCAAGAAGAGCTTCAACTGTTGCATTTCCTTACCTGGGTATGTGAAATACTCCAAAGCAAAGAAAATGCTGCTGTATTTTGGGAAACCTGCTCAGAGGTTATCCTATTAATGTGGAACAGGCACATAATGGGCAAAGAGGACACCTGACTGCCAGTGTCCACCAGAGCCACATCCAGCATGGGAAACTGGATTGCAGCACAATCCTGGGAAGAATAATTCCCAAACCACCTAGCCATACAACTTTCTTGCCCAGAGGTTCTCCCTCCTGCCGCCAGCTGCCAAGTGAGCCCAGGAGAGCTGCCATTCCCACAGCACTGCGTTTGGGTCCTGTCCACAGGCAGGACCATCCAACTTCTCAGCAGAAAAATAAATAAAATAAAATGCACTCTATTGTCTTAATGCCTAACGAAGAGAACTCGTTCTCTCTTGCTAGGTACCAGCACAGCTTCATCCAGCATCAGAACAAAGCCAAGATCCCTGGAGGAAATGTTTTGCAGAAATGAAACATGCACGAGCATATCTTTACTGAACGCTGACAGGTTGTATTTCTGCTCCTTTGCTGACCTCTGAAGCGCTCAAATCCTCTTTGTTTTTTTTCTCCTTATTTTTTTGCCTGTTCATATCATCAGCTCTTTGGGCAAAGACTGCTCTGACAACACACATGGAGGGCATCCAGCCCAACAGGAGCTACTCAGCTGGGCGCAGGCACACGGGAGCTGGGTGGAAGGAATGAGATGACATGAAGTGACAGGGAGGCAGGCAGCCAAGGCCTGGGAAAATCACCACACCCGTGTTGTTGTTTTTCTTCCTGCACAACAAAAGAGGTTAGTGAATTCCTCTTGGATGGGTTTCAGAACCTCCCTCGAGAAAAATAAATAAATAAAATCCTGCTGGTGTTCACTTAAGGCTGATAATTGCAGGAATAATTATGATTTATTCCCATCATAAATCTTGCAACAAGAAAAGTGTTTTGAGGTTTGCAAGATTTGCTGGATGACAGGAGCAAAACACGGCTCTAATTGCCCTTCTTTGTTGTGTTTAATTAAGGATTCTGAAGCAACTGATCTTTGTGTCTTTTCATGGTGCGAAACCTGCAAGGAAAAGAAAAACTTTCTGCAGAGCCACCAATCGAAGCTTTGTTGGGTTACTAGGCACTAAGTGGGCTACATTGGAACACTCAGGACTCCCAGAAAAAAAAAAAAGAAGCTTATTAAAGGAAAATAAATGCTACAACAGGCTCTCCTCCACACTTCTTCCACTAGGTTTTGGCAATTTTGAGCTCACTTCTAATCCCAGAAAAAAATGTCTTTTTATCCCTCAGCACTTTTGCCTCATTACTGCCCATTCCATTGTGTTGCATATACTTCTCCATGTCTATTACCTTCATAATTGCACCATTTATGTATTTCCTTGGGGTTTACTTCAGCTTCCTCTCTAAGCCTAGAGGAATTACCCCTTCCCTAATGTATATGCAGAAAACAAACCAGTCCAGAGCTCCTCAGCTCCCTTCTTGGACCAGTAATTCCCAGTCAAGCACCACTCCTCCCCAGCAAGAGCCGGTCTGCCAAGTGCTCGCTCTCAAATTCAAACTTAAGTGACTGGCAGGGCGTTCCCTCTCCATTTTTGTGCAACAGAAGCAGTTGTACCAGACAAATCCAGTTCCTCATTGTAGTAATCAGCATCAAATCACGCCTGGCTCCGAGCAAGGCCACCACCCCACCAGTTACTGCAGCTGCTACACTCAGCCCAGCCTACCTGGGCTCTGGGAAACTACAGGTTAAAAAATAAAATAAAAATCCTTAGGACCACGTGTGAATCTGAAGGCACTCGAGAGGGGCTTTTAGCAGAAAGCAGCTGCTCTCTGTAAGCACAGTACACCCAAAGCTGAGAGTAGGACCACCAGGGGCTGCACCTCTAAAGAGAGCACCTGCGAGTAAGCAGAGGAGCTTTGGTGTTGCCCAGCAGGTAAAATCCCAACACTTCAACTATACAATGCAACATACTGGGTAACTGGGAATGCTCATCTACAGAGGGAGTGAGTCAAATATAACTTTAAGAGGAGGAAAAAAAAATACAAAACAAGACATCAACTTACTGGGTTTATCACACCTGGGATTTGCTCTCCTATAATCAGGAGAATAAATTAAAAAGGAGAGGATGGAGGAGGACAAAACTAGCACGGTACACAGAAAGGAAACCAGAAAGCACCATTACTGATCAGAGGAGCTTCTATCCGACCTCGGGTGCTCGGCTCAGATCATACACCAAGCATGGCAGGGTCCCAGCCCAAACCCCCTCGCTGGTCCTGCTGGCCCCGCATCAGCACACGGACACGTGTGCCTAGAAGGGCCATTGCTCGGGCGTTTAGTTGCTTTTAGTGTAGAAGTCGATGAGAGAAGCTGGGAAAGCAGCAAACTCTGAAATCTGGCGCTGAAACACAAATTGAAAGATTGGTTTTCCCATAGAAAACTATCTCCTTCCTCTTTTCCTAGAGCTTCAGCGCTATGTTGCCTGCATCACAACAATCCAAACACCTAATTGAATAACAATTACTGTTTTAAGAGTAATTACAACTTGCTGGGATCCGCAGGAGAGGAGCACTAGGAGCACAGCTCCAGCCACTGCACAGGGACCCCAAGAACCGCAGTAACCCACTGCAACGACTTATGTACATGTATACACACATACATACACTACTCACATATCTATACACACATAAACGTCACATGGAATTGATAATACACCTTTTCTTCACCCATCTTTGACCTTATTGCTTCTGGATAACACGTTCTTTGCAGCAAATCCCGCTCCCCTTTCTACACATTGCAACAGGAATGTTGAACTTGGCTCCAGTTCACAGTGGGAAAACAACAAAAGAAATCAAATAGAAACAACGAAAGGCCACGAAGCAAAGACTGCTAGTAAAACAATCAATTATTCACGTTTCAGGGGAAATTTTCTCCACTTACCTGCAGCAGGTACCAGGTTTTCCAGCAGAGCCTCCACGCAGAGTTGCCAATCTCGGCTGCTGCTGAGTGAGCAGAGGTAGCTCCGAGCTGCAGCTTGGTAAAGGTTGACATCTTGTGGCTATTTCCCCCCGTTACAAGCCAGAAAAGGCGGGTTGGTTTGGGGTTTTGGGTTTTTTTTCCTCCCCCTCTTCTTCCGGCAAATTGTGGGTGGAGTTCATAGATGAAGAGCTAAATTCCCAGCACCTGGTATGTAATGTGTAGGGTGGAGGCCTGGGGGCATTAAAAGGTCAGTGAAGATAAATAACACCAGCCACTGAAAACTATAAACCCCCAAGTCATTCCCTATTTGTTTCTGGGGATAAAAAGAAAAGAAAAAAAAAAGATTCTTAGGCTAGGAGCCATCTGTACATACAAGAGCCAAGTCATAAAGAGTGATCTTGGGGATGATGTTTCTCTGCAGTTTTGCAGCCCCCTCGGACTGCTCTGTTTGCACAGCAGGGTAAGAGGCTCAGAGTCCTCAGCTGCTTTGGAGAAGTGTAGCTGCACCGACTGCAGGGAAATTATCCCTCATCCCCCCCAGAGTAAATGGAAACAGGCTCCTGATCTGCAGTGCATTAAAGCTGAGGTGAAAATAAAAACAACACTTTGGGTTTTAACCAAGGTTAAAAATAAGGAACATCTGTAGTCTGAAGAAGCAGTACACTTGATAATTAGCACTTACTATTTATCTGTGAACACAGAATTTATTGCAATTTAATACATGCTTAAATTGGAAAAGAAAGGGGCATCCCCGCAGCAGAGGCTCAGCAGAAGCAGATCAGCCAAACCCTCATTAGCCCAGCGCTGGTTCAGAGGAGCTCGTTAACTGTAGAATTAGGTACAGCCCCATGGAAAAAAAAGAAAACAACCTCACCTAGGACATTTACTTTCCCTTAATCATGCTGCTCCACTGCCTTTCTAATTCCCCGAGTTCTAGAACTACTATTTTGTATCTATTTAGCTTTTGACACCTTCAAGCCATTCTAAATTTTCTATTAACACACTAAAACTTAAAGCTGCCATAGTACAAATAAGTTCAGTAATTACAAGGACAAATATTTACCTTGAAAACTACTCTTGCCACCTGACTGTGGGTCAGGCTTACCTGCCTACCCCAACCCTCCTCAGCCCTGCTCCAGGGATAAAGGACAGCACCTGGGGTGTCTCCTACAGAATTTCTCTTTCCCTAGAAGCCCAGTTCAGCTGCATTGCTAGATACTGGTCCCAGCAGCTGCATCATTAGGTAGCAGTCCCAACAAACCCAGCACTTTGGACCCATATGCTGCCTGGGAGCTTTCAAGAGCTGTTACACCTGTAGTTTAACATAATGCTTTTATTTTACTTCTCTACCTAAAGAGATACTGAAAGAGATGATACTGGGCTGTCAGTGGGGCAGAGAGCAAACCGAGTCCCTCACCTTCACTGCAGCTGCTGTGCTAACAGTAGGATGATTCAGGCTGGAATTTAAGATGCTTATACCTGTGGTTTTGTCCCTGAAGAATGGGAACATTACAAGATATATTGCACATATAATACTAAGGTAATGAACTGCAAAGCAGCCCAGTTAAATGGACAGCCAGGGACCATTTAAGTCAGTGCAAAGTAGTCCTTTAAATTTCAGGAAGCAGAGTAGATCAACAAGTTATTTATTTACCATTTACTTCCAGCTAAGTTTAAGGAAAATTACTTGAAAAACAGTAGAGCATCTTTCAAAAAGCTGTGCTGGTGCAGGAAAAAAGGAAAAGGAAAAAGGAAAAAAGGAAAAAGGAAAAAAGGAAAAAAAAGGAAAAGGAGAAAAAAAAAGGGAAAGGGAAAAGGGAAAAGGAAAAAGAAAAAGAAAAAGGAAAAAAGAAAAAGGAAAAAAGAAAAAGGAAAAAAGAAAAAGGAAAAGGAAAAAAGAAAAAGGAAAAAAGAAAAAGGAAAAAAGAAAAAGGAAAAAAGAAAAAGGAAAAAAGAAAAA